>CM021716.1:5502920-5625399 GCA_011074415.1 Stictonetta naevosa
GGAGGGATGTCTAACAATTATGCAGATCAGACCAACTTGGTTCAGGCAGTACTCGTGCACCATTACTGGTCTGAAGTTGCAAGCATGCCTCTAGATGACCCATTTTGAAGACAGCCTTCCTGTCCAAAACTATAACCAGGAATTTAATTTTGGTCTGTACCACGTAGGCATCTTCCCAGCTCGCTGTGAATCCTGTTTCCATAAAGACAAATCTGTCCATAAAGACAAACTTGTACTAACACTTCTCTGCTTAGTGGTGGGGCAAGTAATGCATTTGTTAAGCTCACTATACTGAACCACTTTGCCCCAAACATTGCAGCAGTTATGGCTTCTAACGTTTATTTACACTACAAGTGCTGCTGTTCAGTGCATAATACCATTTAAAACAAATTTATATTAATCATGTTAACACAAGTGTAATTACTTCTGATTCATTACATAGCAAACAAAAACATGTTAGCTGGTGAGGTTTGCCATCTGCTTTCAGGGCATATCAAACGGGATCCCTACAGGCACGTGCACTCTACAACTACTCCTTACTCCAACAAGCCCCTGAGTTCTGGCTCCAGGCCTTCCACTGTGGCCAAGGATACTTTGGCTTTCTCTGAGAGATGATCAGGATGTTGGGCTGGTAAATCCTGCATCATTTCAAGCTCTCATTGAAAGGCTAAATTCAAAAGGCCTTGCTCTCCTGGTAGCACACAGCCTATGCCTACAGCCTGAGTGTTCTAGCTCATCCTGTGAAGTCAATATGTACTTCAACATATTTTTTGTTGTTGGTGGTGGTGTTTTTTTTTGATTTTTCTATGTTCACTGAGAGATGTGAGCTTCACAGTTGTTGTAGCCCTGCTGGAGGGAGGTTTGGTGGGCAGGTGCCCCTGACTATGCTGATGGGCACACCAGTCCCCAGCACCATCCTGTGGCTCCATATTACCCCACCACCTCATCGATTCACTGCACCCACAGGCCCTGGGAAGACAGGTGATGGACATCCCTATTTCACAACCAGTACAATGGAGGCCCAAGGCTCACTTTCTCATTTTTTATCCTGATCTCTATCAAGTGATCCAGCAGGACATGTCCTGGAGACTTGTCCCATATCCTCCCCAACCCCCAGGGGCCATTTCCACATGTGAGTTCACATTTGCTCCTGTTGCAGATTCATTGTTGTTATTGTTCTAATGCTCCCCATAGGATTACTTGACTTTGTCCCTCCTTTTCTGTCCTTCCCAGGGAAAGGGGTCAGGGAATTACATAAGCAAAAGCTGTTCCTTTTCCTGACAGGTACTTTTTGTTAGCTATTTCTATTATTTCCCAGCCTACTCCTGCCTGCCTTACAAGAGCTTCCAACACATCTCATGCCGTTTCCAAGTCTTCACATCCTAAGGCTAGACGCAGACACATTCCTGGAGTTAGGCTATGAAACTGAAGCTGTTTTAAATGCAGCCAGGTTACAGCTTGGAGCCTGTCTGGCTCTTATTTAAAAAACCACAAACAGAAGCTTTCAGTCCCAAATGTATTTCCGTACTTTCACTGGACTTATATTCCCCTTGCTTTTGAAGCTTGCATGTAGCATAGTGACCATTTGCTGCTGTAGGAGCTACATCTAATTGATAAGAGCAATAAAGCTGGTGAAGGGACTAGAAAACACCAAGTATGAGGGAACAAGGGCTGTTCAGTCTGGAGAAGGGGGGGGCTGAAGGGAGAGCTCCTCGCTCTCTACAACCACCTGGCAGGAGCTGCACTGAGGAGGTGCCAATCACTTTTCTCAAGTGACAAGGGACAGGATGTGAGGAAACGGCCTCAAGTTGGGCCTGGGAAGGTTTAGATGGATGTTAGGAAGAATTTCTTCACAGAGAAGATGGTAAAGCATTGTGATGGGATGCCCAGGGTGATGGTGGTTGAGTCTCCATCCCTGAAGGTATTTAAGAGACATGTGGTTGCGGCACTAAGGGACATAATTTAGTGATGGGACTTGGTTGGTCATGCTGATGGTTGTCCTTGATGATTTTGAAGATATTTTCCAACCCAAATGATTCTATGATTGTAATAAATTTTTAACAACTGCTGGGTCAGAAGCAGCCACACAGCATTGGCTGGGCTCTCCTGGTCACTAATGGCTAAGCTGGCTGCCTGACCTCAGAGAGGATGCTATTTAATACATGTTTCTGGTTAAAGGACTTAGTTGCTGGGCCAAAGCTTTTAATTGTTTTGGATCAGCTAAGCAATAAAGTGTTTCTTCTCTGAAAGTTTGAATATTTGGCATATCAGAAGATACCAGCTATAAGTGATATTTTCACATTCTTTCTTGTTCTTTCCTCTTCTGTTTTCATAGTAACCTAATAATAAGTGTTCCAGGATTCATTCATGTAAATGCTTCCAGCTCCTCAAAACAGAAATGAAGCTCTTTAGATTCCATTTTCTGTATATTTTTTTTCTTCTTTAGAGTCCTTACTAATCCCTTCTGCACTCTACTTTACTTCTTTCAGCATCCAACACGGAACATATCACAACAGCAAGGACCTAAGCACAGTTTGGAGGGGAAAGTCTATTCCAACTTTGTTATATGTGATATAGCTGCTTACACTCTGGTGTAATGCCTGCCTTTCCATTGTTTCATGATGCTGTAGGGGATCAGAAACAGCTTGTGAACAATTGCTGCAATGGTTCAAAAGCTGGATCCAAACCCACAGCATCTGTGGGCTCTGCTGCCTGCCACTTCTTTTCTGCAGAGCTGTTATGTGGCCATTTGTTCCCTGGTTCTTGGTTTGAGAAATTGATTATTCCTGCTCCACATCAAGCATCCTCCACACAGCTATACTCTTTCACAGGAAGCCATTGTCAGAGCTTCCATTTTTTTCCCCCAGTAGTTTTACAGCTTAGTAGTTTCATTCAGAAATTGTTTCTCCATGCTCACACAAGTGTCATGTATCTTAAACCAATACATACAACAGTGCTGCTTCAGAGTAGCCACAAGGGTTTTTTTTTTGGTCTTGTCAGCAGCTTGTTTGATGGTTTGGAGAAACTGGTAGAAATATTACTCTCCCGCTCACCCTCTTTTTTCCTCTTGATGGTTAGGTGCTACACTGGCTGATTACACTCCGTCTTCTTCCTCAAATTCACATTGAAATGAAATACATCAAGCACACCTGATGTGAAAATCTTGAAATGAGCTAACCTCTGTACTAAGCCTGTGCAACATCAACATTTTTTCCCCTGCTTACAACCCCCTGGAGGTCTTTCTCGATCAGAAAAATGGGAAATTATAATAAAACAGCAGTAGGTTAAAGTCACAAAAATACCTCTTACCAGCTGGAGAGGACTCTTGGCTAGGTCAAGAACATTTAGAAGTGGTGGTTCTCAGACAAGCTTTAATGTCAAGTCCCACTATGGGTACTCATGTGCATCAGCAGCAGTTAACAGTTTTCAGCCCAGATGACCTGTTGACAGCCCCCATACCTTTCGTGAGTCCTTTGACAAGTCCATCCCCAGAAGAACAGCAATCTGCCCCATCTAAAACACAAGAACTCTCTTGAACATCACCAGGTAAAAGCACCACCATCCTAGCCTCAGCAACAAGTTTGCCAGCTCCAGGCTTAGCTGTTGACATAGACCTGCTATTAGCGAAGATCTAAGGTAGACTTTCATGCAGGTTGTCTTTTGAAGTGCAAGTTCTGAAACCACAGGGTATAACATGCTGGTCATGCTATACCTGCATAATAAGGCAATCTCTGCACTCAGTGCTGCAGGGCTTTTTCCAGAATGAACACCCAACTATTAAATTCTGCATTGATTATCTCCTCTGCCACATACATTCATTCTGGTCTCACTGACAGAACATGCTATGTCAGTATTTCTTCCACTTTGCGTTATAAATTGGATCTCTCCTCTTTCTCTCTAAGTTGATGTGTAGCAACCAACAGGCCTTGTTGGTTTCTAGCAATTAACTGATATAGAAATTAAAAATGCACTCCTACAGATGCTGGGAAAGGCCAGCCAAGTTCTTCCACATTACACTGTGACTGAACAGTGTAATCAACCAAGAACCAATAAATACAGCAAAAATTAGAACAGAGGTATAGCCTAATAGAGTACCAGCTATAGCCCAGAGTGACCTACACCTCCTGAGGCCGGGCAAGCCAACAGTTTCCTCTGTGGTAGAGACAAATCCCGAGCACAGACACCTAGCTCCACTAGTGGTGAACACAGCTGGCTCCAATAACTTCCAGATCACAGGTCAACATCTGCTATTCTTTTGTCTCCATCTGGTGCACAGACAGAGATAGCTGTGGCTGCACTTGGGAGGGCCTGAGAGCTCTAGCTCCAAGTTCAAAGTCAGCCTTGCAAAAATGTCATTTGCACCTTTTATTTGAAACAGCTTCATCCTTAGGAGAACAGCAAAGCAGTGTGGACAATATTAGCACTAACAGACCTGGACCAGTAGGATGATCATTTACACACACACATTGAGTTGCTTTATGCCATGCTGTCTTAAAGAAAAGAAAACACTACACCACATGAGGTTTATATTTTTTAAAAACCATTAAAAAATGAGATAAGTAATATAACAATTCACTTTACTCCTGCCTATCCAGCAATCAAGTAGCTTAGACCCAGCAGCAGTATTTAGGCTTCCAGCTTATACACTTTTACCGTCCGCGGCCAGGCTCTGTGCAGCCAGGTAAGAGCAGCTTCTCCATGGCAGCCCTTTTTCCATTCTCTGTTTAGAACAAATCCATGCTTTGCAGCCTCCACGTATCTAAGCCTAATTAAAAAAAAAAAAAAAAAAAAAAAAAAAGCGTCTCCCTGATCAAACTTAATGCAATTTGTATCTGATGCAATTTCAGAGAACATTCTCAAACACCTAACTAGGTTACTTACAGTGCCTGAACTGGAGACCCTAGGACAATGGTTATCCGTTCCTGTTTAACTGCTACATCCTTTGTACAGTTGCTGATTTCCATTTGCCCATTCTTTATGTATGACCTGCATGCTTTCTTTCTAGACATGCAGTTTTGCATCTGGTTTTACTAAGTCAGATTTATTGGTTGAATGGGCACAGGTTTTCAGGCAATCCTGATTTTTGACACTTCTCTATTTCTTTCAGCTTTTTGTCTTTGCAAGACGTCCTGGTGAGCTGCATGGAGCTTATGGGCAGAGCTGATCCCAATGCCCAGGAAAACATCAGCACAATCAAAGGGACACTTCAGATAATTTACTATTGCAAAAGATCCAGTCTGAGAATAAAACATATCACTGCCAAGAAGCCCCAGGCTGCCATGCTGGACCATAATGTTGGATCTAAACATTCCTTTACCATGTTCATTCAAGCTCCCACTTGTATTCCTGCTAGTCCCCAGCAGGAATGCAGTCACTGAACATTCAACAGCCCCTGCAAAAAGATGGTCAAGGATAAGTGAAACATTGGTTCGCCCTCCACTTCATTCGCCCCTCTCCACACACATATACTGTCAGACTCATCTTTTTTTGCAGCTTTGATGCAAAGTTTTGATCCAAGTCCAGCACCCAAGCCAAAGAACCATCCTTGTCAGGATATCAAGACAATTTGCTCATCACAACTGTTGTTCACATGGCTGATGGCTGTGTTTCTGAATCTGATCTAGAGACAATGGCTCTGTTCCCATTTCAGAACAATACAGACAAGCTGTGTGTCTGTGGGCAAGGAAAAAAACTAGCCAGTGAGGAAGAAATCCTGTGGGCACAGTGCACTGAACTAGGCCCCTGAACCAGTTTTGTATTTGGCTTTAGTAAAATAAGTACACATCTAGAGCCTTTTCCTGGCATAGAAAGCATAATCCTGCCTCTTCTGAGCAGGGATTAAGGAATTTGTCAAACCACATTCCTGATTGCATGTAGTTCATGGAGGTGTCACGATACAGTCAAGCAGGAGCACAAGGGGCTGTAGTTTACAGTTTCAAAATATGGAGCCAGAATTTTGACCCTGGAAGCACACGTGAAAAGATAACTCACCCCCTCCAGCTGCAACCCAAGCAGCTGGGGGGTAGATGGTTACTTAGCATCATGGCCGGAGCTGGCAGACCCACATAAAAGGGCTTTGAGGATCAGCCAGTATATCTCACCTTTGCTCATTTGAGGAGATTTTGAACCCAAGGAGATTATACTGCTTACACTGTTTCTCTGAGGGCAAGAGATGTTCCCTGGTGCTTGGAAGAACAGAGTAAATGCAGAAGTCTGAGTTGTGCAAGGTATTCTCCCAGATTACTGTTCTTCCACACTACAGAAAAAAAAATTAATACAAGTACAAAGTCAGGGACAGAATGAGACCCCAGCCCTACTAACGTCACACTTGCTGTCATTTCCCAAGTATGCTTTCTGTGCAAATTCTTCCTTTCTTCTGTTCTCCTCAATACCAACACAGCTTGGTGTCTAGTTATAAAACTACCTAAAATTAGAACAAAAACAAACGTTAGTACTGAGGGTGGGCTGCTCCCCTCCCCCCTTCATGTAGTCATGGCAGTTACCTTGCTCCCTGCCTTCCCCCTCACCATGCTATCAGGAGCACCAGTAAGATGCTCCAGCAGCAGCAACCAGAAAATTAAAAATTGATTCTGGATCAAACAGAGTTGTGAAATATTTCTTCTCATGCTGAAATCCCAACAGATTTCCAAACATCTTCCAGCAAATAGATGTTTCAAGGTATACACCTTCCATGTAGAAAAGTTTAAGCTGCATCTAATCAAGCCTGACGACTTTGGATTTAAGTTCTCCAGACAGAAATTGTTACTAGAAAAAAGTACCAAATTTTATTTTAAAAGTTTTTGTTTGTTTTCCCTTGGCCCAAGTGACTACATCATCTTTCTTCACTCATTTAACTACTTTTTGTCAGGTAGAAGCCTCTCCAACCACCATAGATATTCACATTTTTCCTTTAAAATAGACAGCAGAAAAGCTCCTGGACTTATAATCAAATATTATCAATAAAAAGCTGAAGACTCAAAACATCCGTATGAAAAATAGTATATAATAATTTCGTTGGGCAACATTTACACCTCCTGAAAAGGGGCTGAATTTCACTCAGTGGAACGGTTTTGACAGTGGTCAAAAGTTTTGGCCCAAAAACTATATTTGGAGAACTTTTACTGCAGGGAAAACCATTAGAATTTATCATTAACTCATCTGAAAGGGTAAGATTAGATGTCCATTAAATCTATAGATTATGTTTTTGCTAATCACAAGTTGATAAAATTCCATTAACAGTTCTCAACAAGTACTTTTTCTCCATCAACACCAATTCAGAACAGCAAATCCACAGGCATGGTTACTAAATAGAATTCAAACTAAAAGTTTGTTTTAATAATTGCTTTTATATTTCTTTTACCATACTTCCTCATTATCAATAGTTTTAGTTCATCATTCTACAGTTACTGGAACTCAAAATATTTATCTTTCAGTAACCGTGGTCTCTCCAATTAGTAATTTAAGACTGGAATTTGGGCATGTAATCTTGGAAAGTCTAAATTATCTTAAACTTTTATCTTAATGCTTATGTTCTGGATGGAGTTGCATTCCTATGTTAACGTATCCATCTTCTTTATCTATTTTTGCATAGCTGCAGATGTTCTCTTTATGATGTAGTCTCAATAAATGTCTTGAAGTTATTTTACTGCAGCCTCCAAGGGTGCATTTTGACTTCACTGGATCCTGCTCCAATACAGATGTTGTGCAGAGTGGAGGGTACAGTGGCCTCATCCTTACAGTGACACAGGCCATAATGAAGCACTCATGGAGAGCAGGGATACCCATCTGTGGGTTTGGGGGCCATGCACTGAACAGACAACTGCTGCAGATTGCCCTGAGACAGCTGGGCCTGTTTAGCCTGGAAATGAGAAGACTGAGGGGAGAGACCTCATCAGTGTGTATAAATATCTGAGGGGAGGGTGTCGAGAGGATGGAGCTGGTCTCTTTTCAGTTGTGCCCAGCAACAGGGCACAAGCTGAAGCACAGGAGGTTCCAGCTCAATATGAGGGGGCACTTCTTTACTGGGAGGGTGACAGAGCACTGGGACAGGTTGCCCAGAGAGGTTGTGCAGTCTCCTTCTCTGGAGATACTCAGACCCCGCCTGGATGCCTTCCTGCACAACGTGCTCTAGGTGATCCTGCCTGGCAGGGGGGTTGGACTAGATGACCTGCAGAGGTCCCTTCCCACCTCAGCCATTCTGGGATATATCCTATGCCCTCACTCCTCATTCCTGCACCAGTTGCAGCATTCAATGGCAACTGCAGGTCATTCAAATCTTCTTCCTTTGCTGAATTTTTAAATTCCTCTTACATATCCTGCAGTATAAGCATCTTGTGCTATTTTGTTTTAAAGTACTACGTCCAAACAAGCTTTGAAAAGGAAAGCAGAATTAGTATTTTAACGTGCTTATGGTTTCTGGAACATTCTGGAAGAGACTCATATTTTCACAAGATCTCTTAGTAGCCAGAAAGACTCCAAGTCTCCTTTACGTCCTCTAAAGCTGCTCCTTCTTTTTAACTACACCACTGAAAGGCCAAAGATGAGAACCAACAATTCTGGTATTGACATTGCACACAAAGGATTTTTATTTTTTTTTTAATGTACAGTCAAGGTTATTTAAAATAACATTTGTGATGAGTTAAGTGGAGACAGATTCTCATTGCCTGTCTCCCAGAAGACCTCTATTGCTTCAAAATTTGCCAAACTACGGAAAGTAATAAGTCTAACAAAGAGGCTTTGTATTGTCCTCCTTTATATTGTCATAGGAAAGCAAGGCTTTATGAGGACGTCTGTCCTAATCTGACTTTGAGTCTTGGCATATAGAAGATATTACTGACTTCCAAATATTGCACGCTCTTTGAGGGGCACTGCTGAAGGGGTGAGCATTGGAGAGACTTTGAAGTGGCTGTCACATTCACAGCATCAGAAAGCAACAACTGTTGCAGCTTTCCTATAGCATGTCTATGCTATGATTATTGCTTTGCTGGTCACTAAACATCAGTCTCCGGCATTTGTTGCTTCTATTAACTAGTATTTCATATATTGCCTATCTGAATTTGAGTAAGCATTATATGGATTTCCTTCAGACTTAGCTTGACTTGTAGAACACACTGAAAGTTACATGTTATAGTTGAAGATACACAGAATGTACTGTAATACATTAATTTTTAAAAGCTGAACAGAAAAATATGTGAATTCCTCATTACATGGCAAACAACTAAATATCATAAAGAGCATTTTACGACTATAAATGTAATGGGGTAGAGCCAAGCTTAATCATTTAATTGTGTGAAAGTTTACTTTATGAAAGGACTTCATCTTTGTAAGATTCATATTGTATTTCATCTCTGTGCTCTTTAGCTACCACAATTGTTCCCCTTCATGTTTTATAAGTCAGATCAATTGACATTTAATCTGTCCAGACAACGTGCTTCCTCCTTACATACGGTACCTTCCATCTGGGCTGTAATTCTACTCTAGTCTGGGACCGAGAGTGTTCTTTCTCTTACCATTCATTTTTGCTTTCTTTTATTTATTTATTTAATCCATACTTTAACCCTTCTATCATACCTGCCTTTGCTTATCAGCCACACTGGAAACCCACAAGTATTCATTCAGTTCTCAGGCCATATCCAAGTTACCTTCCATAGTTCTTTAATGTCAATACTTTCTTGCCTTCAGCTCTTTCATTTTAAATAATCAAGCAATCTTTTTCTCATATGGAAGAAGATATTATTTATAAGCTTTCTTTAGGCAACACTGCACCTACCCACTCACTGCATACAGATGCT
The DNA here is from genome assembly GCA_011074415.1 of Stictonetta naevosa. Lineage (NCBI taxonomy): Eukaryota > Metazoa > Chordata > Aves > Anseriformes > Anatidae > Stictonetta > Stictonetta naevosa. Next base: position 5,512,712 of record CM021716.1, read on the forward strand.
GGCAGCTTGAGGCATGATGACCACACTCCTGAGCTCTTCACCCAGGCCTCCTCTTCTTCCACGCAGAAGAAGGAATGACCCTGCCAGCACTTATCTACCTCAGGCAGGCAGTCCAATTGCTTGAAACCACAGTTAGAGGTGGTTTGGAGCAGAAGACCTGCTGGTGATGTTACACCTTGCGAGCTCAGCTCTGGGGATTGGTACCAAGCCAGCAAAGAAGCAGTGTCAGCTTGGAGCCCACAGTGCCTTAAATTACCGCAGCTGCTTTTGTAGCAAGCCTGACTGCTGCTTCTGAACTGTACTGTCATATTGGTTGAAATACTACATTTTAACCTATTGCTCAACTTACAGTACCAGAGCAAAATAAGGATGAATGATGCCTGTTTTCAAGAGAAGGAGCTTCAACGTGACTGAAACATAAGACATCTAAGACATCTTTTGCTACAGCTGCCATCCTGCCATTTAGTTCCATGATCACATCAGAAAGCAACAACAATGGGACTGTCCCGGGGCAGGGACAAACCAAAAGCCAAAGAAGAGCACAACACAAGCCCTCACCAGCAAGGCACAAAATGTAACAGAACAGCCAGAGCTATGCACCACTAACAGGAGCTATCAAATAGCAATAATAGCTATCAATAATAGCAATGGGAGCTATCAAAAATATCAATTAATGAAAGGCCAGCAATGAACCAGGCCCAGGGTCAACCCAGGTGGTCCAATCAGGAGCAAAAGGAAGCAGGACTACACATGCCTGAAGCCCGCCCAGGAGATACGGATGGGTACACCCTACCTCCAAGGTGGGGTGGAGGTGTCTATCCAGCAGACCAGCTGCCTGCAGCATGCTTTCAGGGCCCATGCAGGAGAGCAGAACTCTTTCAACACAGCTCAAGCAAGTAGTGAAAAAACAGCCTTGATCTTAAATTGGGCTCAAGGGCGCATGGGGAGGGTATGTGGGTGGAAGCCTCAGGTGAGCCTGGGTAGGGCCATTAAGCCCTATTAGTACACCCAGGGCCCTGACATTACGCATCTGTGCTCAAGGTGTGAAGTCCACAAACACTTCATTGCTACAAACCCCTCCTTCAGTGTAGGCACATGCACTAATATTCTCTGTGCTATTTTTGCTTAGCAAAGACTATAGGTTCAGTGTGGCTACAGAGCTATTAAAACTGTAATGAGATAACATCACTATATCACTTTCAAATTCCCATAATTAGGTCTAAATCTGCAGAATCCCTACTTTTCCATCTGTTCATACCATATACAAAGGAAACATACAGCAGCTGCAATGGGACAGCCAAGGATTCCCAACCTCCAGCTGGAAGACTAGTGCTAATGCTAGCTATGATCCAGTTCCCAGATAGACTCCGCACACATAGCTGGGACTAGCATTTTTGGAGGTATTATTAGTTTCCTTGGAGAAACAAGGAAGAATAGGGCACAGATTTATCCATAGAAAATGTTGATGAATTTTAAAAAGGGGAAAAGCAGGACAGGGAGAGAAGTGCAAAAAAGTCTTGGAAATAATACTGCAAGAGAAAATGATGTGACTTAGTGGTATGCAGGGAGAGGGGCAGGGCAGGGGGACACATGAAGAAAGAACAGGCAGCTGCTCCAGTTACAGCCTTCACGTTATAGTTCCTTGCCCTGAGCTTCCAGCATTTGCACCCAAGACTAGAACAGTTCCATTTCTTGCTTTGGATGTCCACGGATGGGATTGTTTGTCCTTAGCTAAAAATGAGTTGCTTGCAGACTTAGAGATGGTCTGAGAATATACATTGCATAAGCTGGCATCATGACATTGACCTTAGCAAAATTAGCTACATAAAATAAAGTAAAATCCTTAGCGTACACAACAAAACTTGAGGAAAACATGGGTGACTTTTTTCATTGTATCAGACTTCACAAATAAGTAGTGAATATAAATTCATAGCTCCTAAATAAATCTCAGCAGGTCATGGTCTGTATGCTTTTGAATAAAATGGGATCTGCTTGAAATAATGACAAAGGAGGCAGAAAAAGATAGAGAGCCACATTCTTATGGTTTTAAGCAACCTAGTCCTTCATTTTCTTTCAATTTTTTTTTCTAAAACCCCTCCCATTTATCAATTCCACATCCACATGGCCTATCAATGACATTCTTCCTGTGTTATTCTTGTAACTAATCTATAATGTACTTTCCAGCATTGGTGGAATTTAATGTTACCGTTGTCATTATACAACATTACAAAAAATGAGACAAAACAGAGGTTGTTTTGTACACTGTTCTGAATACTTATTTCCAGTTTAAGGTAGCAGACTAATTAAAGTGCAACATAAGCAACATTTGAGAAAGGAAAAGGTAGTTCCTTTAAAAAGAATGATTTCTGAAGAAAGCTGCTTTTCAGAAATACAGAAGTTATGTCAGCCACTGGACAAACTGGTGTATTAGTGAGAATAAAAGGACATTGATAGCTTGGTAGTCTATGACAGGAGTCAGGGAGGCAATCCAAGCAGAAGCACAATTGATTTTAAAATTAATGCACTTCCATTGCAAAAAGTCATCTCAGAGCAAAGGGACATAGCAGTCTCTTTAAAAAGAGACTTAAGATGATGTGTTACGGTACTACATCTTCTCAGAGTAGGTAATAGGTAACAAAAAGAAGCCAATGAGTTTTATGTCTCAAGTCTTAGTGAAAAATGCGAATTGTATCCACTGCAGTGGCCTCAAAGTATTAGTGAGCCGGGACAGAAGATATTTCATAAGCTCCAGATCTCTTCCAAAAGAAAACAAAGACAAAAATTTCATATCTATCAATTTTAGACTTCTGTCAGAGTAAAACACCCACAAACAAACATATTGGCATAATTATGATAAGGTAAGTAAGGAATGAATCAGGAAAAAAATATGAATAAAATGAGAATTAAATTAGAAGAGTGCAGCAGCAATTCAGCACTGCAAACATGTTGAAAACAATTTTATTTCACCTATGCTTAAACAGTGATTGTGTTTTAAAATGCTTGAAATGGTCTTGCTATGGATCTGAGATAAGGTTCTGGCAAGTATTTCTGAGGATATTGTGGACAGACTGCCAGATAATATATTTTACAGCTCTTCTGTTCCCATTATTGTATTAATTCTCAGCTTCACCTCCCTTCAGGTCTTCTGCACTGTGATGAGAAAGAATGATTTCGTCCTAACTGGCATCAGCAATGCTACTAATTTATTCCATCTTTACTGTAGCCGTAGAAAAGTTTTGAGGAAAAAACTTTTTATCTACAGTATTATAAGGTGAGAAAAGACATGTTCCAAAAGTCAAGACTCTGGTCTGCAAGTTGCAAGATGTCCTTAATTTATTAGTAATTTGCAAAAATTGCATAAGAAAAAAATCAGATATAATTTTTCATTTCAGAGCATCATTTGTTTCCTTTGCTGCAGAAGTGAAATTGTGATCTCCATATGGAGTGCTCCAAGTCCTCTACCGTCATTAAACCCTAGCAGCAACGGTCATATCGACCCTAATGCTGAGATCCATCAGCAGAAATAAATCATCGTTTGCATCCCAGACCGTTCAATGTTATTTTGTTTACACTAGGGAAAGATTAATTGCCTGTTATTGTTCTTATATTATTTACCTGTGTTCCTTCCCTTATACTATAACTGTTAAATATTAGGCAGGTAAGAATTCACAAAAAGTTTTCCTCAAGATAAAGCAGGGCAGAAAGTACTACAGATATCAGGGATGCCTCCATTCATGCAGTGGAGCCAGGGAAAAAATCCTGAATATGCCTAAGAAATAATATTTACAGTTAACATTTTAATCAAGAGTCATGATAATCAAATGTGAGAAGGAAGCTGAGTGGGTCCAGTGGCACAGGGTCTTTTAAATATCAGTGAGAAATAGCTGCTAAAGCATCAATTTTCTTTCTGCCTTAAATGGTGTAAACTATATGTAAAAATGATGCACCTAGCCTGACAATATAGAATCCCTCTGATTCTCTGCCCAAGACTATATTAATGCAAGTTTTAACTTGAAAATGGCAAAAACAGCTAGTCCTTGAGCTCAGGTCAAAGAGCTGAAAGAAAAGACCTGCAGAAATTAGTTATGCCCCTTTGACATGAATGCTAGACTTCCTGTATTTTTACAAAACCAGATTCAATTTGAAGGAGACTGACGCAGACTGAACAACTGAACCCATAAAAAAAAGACATCAGTTGGCTGCCTGATAACTGTAGGACCAGACCCTGAAGCAGGTGAGAAAAGGAAAAAATACACACACACACAAACACAAATAAAATAAAATTAAAAATAAAAATACAAACAGACATAAAGATCTGAAATATCATGTCAGCCAGGTTATCATCAGCTATCATAAAGAATGCTGTCTTCCTGCTCCAAATCAACAAACAAAAATGGACTTCTTTTGTAAAGAGTAAATCTGTACCTTGATTTTCAAGAGATGGGAAATGAATTAAGTTGACTTATGAATTTCACTGAAAATTAGAACCAGGAAAGAGATCCTAAACTACACTGCAGTCAGTGACTACATCTGGAAAAGAAAAAAAAAAAAAAAGTTAAGATGACTATACACTGGTGTATTTCCTTCTCAGATGTGTTACATTTTGGAGGTAGCAATAAAAGCTTCTCAAACAGGGGATCAGAAAACGGATGGATTTGTGGTGGAGGCAGTATTTTTGTCCTTTGTTGGCTGTTTTGTGGTTGACTCTTTTTCTTTCTTACGTTCGCATATGTGTGCCTTTTTATGGAGGATGGTGCCAGATTTCCTCCTGGCTGAGAGGCTATATCTTCTTAAAAGTGAAGGCTGTTCCAGTTACACCAGAGAGAATCCGGAGTCTTTGAGTTGAATGATAGGATCTGCTCTCTTCTCAGGTAGGAACAGAGCCCGTTGACTGTATTTCTCACATGTGTAACAAATCTTATTCCTATTCTTTCCTGTTCCTAACAGTCTATTTACCTCAAGATCCTTTAGAGATATTACAAGTTTTAGTGGAAGATGGAATCTCTCGTGTGTTCTGGAAATTGTTTTGTGCTGTTCTGTATGTTTTCTTTTTCAGACGCAAATGTATGAAGACTTTTGGGAGAGGCTAATGGTTATTGTGTGATTAGAAGATACCCAATTCATGTGTATCATTTGTGAAGGCAACATTTTGAGTTAAAACTGACTATTTTAATGGCTAACTGATCTTTTGAATGAGTTGCTGATAACATCTATCATTTACGGAGACTAAACATTAACTTGTTTTGCAGATAGAAAACCATCAGCTTTGTTATTTAGCTAAGTCTATAAACAGAGGTGCTAGAAATCACCTTATATTTTGAGTTAGTGATGAAAATACTAAGTTTTTTTCCTTTCAATACCTGTGAATCTACTTGTACATAAAGAACCTCAGAAAACATTCAAAAAGTATTTAAAAGTACTGATATTTGGGTATGGCGGTGTGTACCTACAGAGTTCAATATGACAGTTTTGTTTGCAAGGAATTTATTTTTCTGGAATTCTTTTCCAACAAGCACAATCTAAATTATCTTAGATTATTTATGAGTCAAATTTGAATGTGATTATTATTGGTAACATAAAGCAGAAGATAAATAAATTTCTATGATATGCATATGCAGCCACACAAAATTCCAACTGATGCTGCACTGATACCCAATACCTTTTATTTTAAAATACATGCTTCTGTTTTGTAGTATATTTCTTCTTTTTTACTTTCTGAATCATTCTCAATTAAGATTTGATTATCCACTTTTAATTCTGAGTAGAATGCACAGAATCTTTTACCTCTTTAAAATACAATGTGCTAATTATCCGAGACTCTTGGATTAATGGCATTTCTTGAACTACTAAAGTAGCAATAAAGAACAGTGATTTTCTTCCTGTTTTTATACTCACTCTTTAACTCACAGTTTTGTAAGGATACCTGGGAAATGATTTGACCAAATGATCTTTTACTATATTATTTTAATTACCAATGAAACCTAAATGTTTCCAACATGCAGTATGTAGGGATCATCTGTTTTATTTATTTCATGTTACAAGTAGATGGTAATAAAACCTAGCTATAACAAAAACAATTGATATTAGATGTGCTAAAGAAACCTTGAAATACAAAAAGGACCTCTTTAAAACTAATGAATGTATTTTCCCATGTTTTGCTTTGTCTTTCTTTTTTCTTAGTTTTCTCCATTAGTATTAATTTTGAATGTATCAAAAGATTAGAGAGGATAATGCAGCTCATTTCTTAAAGTTACTGCATTTTACAAATGGAACTTCCTTAAAGCCTTCTGCTAAAAAAAGTTTCATTTTTACTGGGAAGATAACTGCGGCAATGACGTTATGTCAATTTACAAAGCTCTTTAGAAATTCTTCTTAAGAATTGCTTGGTGACTTCACATTCTCAATATATTGCAGGTATCTATGAGGAGATGAAATTACGTATCCATATCCATAGCTTTTTTTTTTTTAATATATTTGGGGGAAAATCCAATGATGTCTTTTAAGAGTATTTCAGTGTTTTTCTCTATACATACCTAGAATGTCTGATGTAGATCCTGCCTATTCTGATTCCATTTATTGCATTCCAATGTCATGGAGTTCCATGATGATGGTAGATTGTAAACTAAGTACACAGTTCCAGAAGATTATTTTAAAAAAAGCCCAAGAAATGCCATCTTGTTAAAACTCTTATTACAGTTCTTTTTACTCTTAAAAGTATAATAATGCTCAAAGACTGCATATTAATGTTTCAATTGAAATGTATACTTACAGCAAACTTAATGCATAATGTTCTTTTCATGATTTTACTAATGTGACAGGTATGTGCTAGCTGTGCATTTATAGAGAGCTTTGGGCTATTAAAATGGCAAAATTAATTTCAAATGTACTATAACAGTTTTAACATTCTGATTTAAATTGTTGCTGGAGAGTTCTTAAACAAGAATTAAGGTGCAATTTAAACAGCTTTTCTGTTTCATTTGACGTCTATTGAAATGTTTTAAAGTCTATAACTAAGCACAGGTTAATTCTTTCCTGGCTCTCACATAATTAATAGATTTACTCCTTATTTGTTCTTGCTTTCTTTTCCAAAATATAAGTTTTATGTGATTGGCTTAAAGTTGTCTTTCAAAATGCCATATTTCTACCCCTTTAATATATGAACCTTGCTTTGCACAGTGCATTTCAACAGTCTTCATGTTGAAGAAATGCAAGCTACGAGTTTAGGTCTTTTTCTCAATGTAAAAGTTAAAGTGGTCTTACTGTCCAGTCATGTTCCGTATGCACAAAAGCAGTCTAAGACTTATACAACTGTAGAAAATAACCTTGCTATTTTTGATAATGTTGAGTCCTTTTTGAAACATGTAGTCAAAGTCTGAAAATTTAGTTTAGGAAAGAAATAAGTACGTATCTGTTTAGAAGGCAAAAGCAGCCTTGCAAGTAAAATTGTACTTGCCTCATTAGCATGAAACAACAACAAAAAAATAAACAGACAATAAATAAATAAATAAATAAAAGTCTAGATTCATATTCATACCAGGAACAAATTTTAACAATGTTGTAGAGCAACTCAAAACTTAATATATAGTTAAGTATTGACAGAAATGGAGTTCTCACTGTCCTGTCAAAAATGTGAATGTCTAACATATCCAAGTCAGAAAGGATCTTAAATAACCATTGCTTTTTAATAACCTGAAAATTAAACTCTTACATGTTTACCATAATCATCTTTCTTAGAGTCATGCTTTCAGTCTCCTATGTGGTATAATAGATTTTTATCATATTTGGAAACTTCTAAATCTCATTTTCTAAGCAACTGACATCCATAACTCACTCATGTCTCACTGAAACATGGAGAATCCTCCCCAGTAGGTTGGTGGGGTGAAGAACCTTTCCACAGAGTTCTCCATGTGGGACCACAGGTGTCAAAAGACATGTTGAAATGGTCCATGTCTTCCAAAACCTGATTTATATGCTTAACTTTACACACTCCAGATGGGATAATTGGCTTCAGTAAAGTGTTGTACGGTATTTAAACAAGGATTTTTATTATTAATAATAATTATAGTGTATATTATATATTATTTTAATTATTTAAACAAGTAAAAATATCTTTGTAGGATCTAGGCTTGTCCACCATGAAATCAAAATCAACCCATTTCCAGTCATTCTGTAGAGAGAAGCCCAGCTTGACTCTCCCCTGCTTGCCGTCTCTCCCAGTCTCTGTCTCCATCCCCAGCCCAACAGCTTCAGCAAATGTTTAGCTTTAGGGTTGGGGTTTTGGTGTTGTTTCAGATTAGTACTTCAGAAATGAACTTAGAATTTTCCTAGCACAGGTAAATGAGCAAACTCTGTTTACAGCAATTTGGACACCATTTTATAGTACCAGATTATCCAAGAACCCATTACTGCACTAGTTGAAAGCAGTAGCAATATTTTTTTCAAGTGGTAGAATAAGTTTGAAAAGCATGCCCAAGGTGAAAATGGAAGACAAGAGAAATGTATTAAAGGTAATACTTGTGGGATCCAAGAATGTGCAAACCCTGTGGAAATCCATACCTATACTTCCATTTGACGATGACATAAGAACTTTCTAGTCTAAACTTCCTGGGGAAAGAAATAAGGGGAAAGATTCTGCAAGTTTTTTTTTTTTTTTTTTTTTTTTTAAAGCTATACAAAATTCACTGAAGATGTTATTTTATGGAGATAAAATACACTAGCAGATTTGGCTAAAAGAAAGGAAATGGCAATGTCAAAATGTAACACATGAAAAATGTTGTCTTTATGAAATGTATTGACACCTTCATGCTGTGTGTACCTTAAACAAAAGTGCTAAAGAATCTAGGCAGCAGAAAGGAATGTCAAGATGTGTTCATTTAACTAAAATTTCTTTTGCAATTTTCCCTGTTATACTTGATTTTAAAAAATATATAAAAATTGTCAGATTCAAAATCAGCATTTAACATATTTCACTTTCGAGGAAAGTCTGTGGTGCAAACACTTTGAGAAACTTTTATTTTCTGTTTTGATGTTAAATGGAAATTAGGGATTTGTCCTGGATGTCTACTTTAATATAATTTTCTCATCATTTTAAATATTCTTGGAATAAGTGTCTGTTGCAGACCTCCTGGTTAGAAAGCCTTGCTCCCAATGATATCTGAAGTTAGAAGGTCAACCTACATCTCATTTTGGGAAGGGGTACTTTTGAACCATGCCTGCAGCACCTTGTCTGTTCTTCTTTTCCATGAGGAATCCTCTGTCCAAGAGTAAATGCCAACAATTTATCTGCAGTGAATAGCAAAGTCAAAAAAACAAATACTGGTCCTTAACATAGCACTGGTGCATGTTGAGATCTTGTACCTTGATTTAATTGGTCCAAACTGACACCACTATTAAGCCAATGATCAAACTATGATTATTTCAATTGAGATAAAAGGTACTAACTACCCTGCATCCAAGCCAGAAAAAAGATTTGGTGATCTAATTCATGGTAACCAGAACTTTTCAGGAGTCCCTTTTCTGTTCTAAGCAAGTTCTATGGTCTGTGCAATGAAAAACAGAGATTTTAGCTAGTGGTTGAGATCTAAATCTAACTCTGCACTAATATTACTTGAGTATTTAACAGTCCTGGTTACAGAACTATGCCAAACAATCAAATATGAGTAGTGCAGTGTATCATTAGATCTTTTGCCTGGAAATGACATATATTGCATCAGTAAAAGGGGACATGCGGATACAAACACACCATCTCAACACACACCAAGTTTTGTTAGTGTGCCTTAGACCTTGATTTTTCTTACTGGAGGAGATGAATGCTGCCTCTAGTATATAGCATGCCAGTCATTGCAAAGAATAAAACAGTCTCAACAGGTTGTCAACTACTAAGAATTTTGTCTTTGGTTACAATGGCCGCAAAACTTCCATCAGTGAAAAAGACTGTCCATACCAGGTATAGGCTGAATGTTAAGAATGTATCTATCTATCTATATTACGTATTAAGACAAATGCAATGAGACTCACCCTTAGGCAACACAACAGAAACCACCTCTTGCTTTTTTCTTGCTTTTTGGTAGGGAAAAAAGAAAAATAAATAAATAAATAAATAAAACAGCCATTGTAGGTTGACAAACTGTTTCACAGCTGAATAAACAATTTCTGAGCATTTTTTAAACAAAGCTTTCCATTAAAAAAATAAATAAAAATACATATTGATTGATACCTGAAGAATGGGAGCTTGGATTTCTGTCTTCCCACTTATCGTAAGAACAAATGTCATCTGTCTCTCATGGGCGGTGGGAGTCATGCAAGTACCTGATGCAGAGGCACCACTCATAAACAGCTCCTTGTCAGCTCAAACAGGCAGCAGAAGGCTAGCAAAGATGCTGCTCTGGCTTTTTTCCTGAGCTGTGTGTAGCAGCTGCTCAAACCATCAGTTCTGTAGAGACAGTCTATTGCTACAAGCTGTATGCAGGAGTCAGGACTCCTGCAGAGCAAAATAAAGGGGAGGCTGGTGTGATTACGGAGCAGAAGAGAATGAATATACACCAATAAAAACTAACAGTGAGCTAATAAAACATAGAGTTAAGATAGACCCAAGCATTTAGATAAGAGCCAACATAGCTTTTGCAGAGCAAAATCTTTCCCAGATATTTCAAAAATGTTAAGGCATTAAGAGGCAGAGATAAATATCAGCTGCTGATATACCACAGAGTTTTTTTTAAATGTGACTTTCAGCAGTGCCTTTATGATGTTTAAAGAAACAGTGCTGTTATGGAACAAGAATTAACTGCAAGACTTCATGCTAGCTTTGTATCACCGGTTTAAAAAGTAGGAAAGAATGGTTGCTTTTCAGAAAGAAGAGTAGAAGTCCAGAGGTATTTATGGGATGCTCATAGTTGCCACATGATATCTCTCCCTATAGTGCAAAAGTTGGGCTATTTTTAACTGAGATTCTTCTATTTAGAGGTCTGGATGTATAGCACTTTTCCTGTGACAAGCTCAAGTTCTCTAAAGTAATGACTCTGACTCCCCAAAGGAAGGAAATTCATGCTAATCTTTCAGCTGGGCCTGTTGCAGTTGAAACATGACCTGGGTCTGAGCCTCATCCCATTGGCTTCTGCCCATCAACCCATCCTGTCCAGGTCCCTCTGCAGGGCCTTCCCACCCTCTGGCAGATCAACACTTCCCCCAACTTGGTGTCATCTGCAAACTTACTGAGCGTGCATTCAATTCCCTCTTCCAAATCATCAATAAAGATATTAAAGAGGATGGGCCCCAACACCGACCCATGGGGAGCACCACTCATGACCGGTTGCCAGCTGTATTTCACTCTACCTAGATGTGTTAGCGTGAAGTGGTGGATGGATCTGTTGAGCCGTTTGCTTTACCTGGTGAAGCAAAGACACTTAGTCCCTAGGATCTACGCTTCAGTAATTAAAGTGCTATCAGTAATATTAGTTTGTTTCAAGATTCAGTGTTATTCCCAAGAGAGCTTTTATTTCTTTGTTTGTTTTTCTTATTACTACTTCTTTTATAGATCTACAAGCCTTCACAGGCCAGTTACCAGGTCGCTTCTTCATTCAACCCTGCCGTATAGGAGTGTCTCTAAGTACTGACATCAGCCTGCAGTCAAGACATTGTTCATATTTTTTTGAGTTAAATTTAAGTAATTTCCATCTCATGCTGTTTTGGATAACAAAAATGTTGAGTCTCTCTGCTTTCTTGATGAAAAAAATATTTTGTTCATTCTTAAGATGCAATGTAGTTAAAGAATAAAAAGCATATTCTGCTCATTTCTCCACAAGTCCAGTTACAGCAGTTAGGTAAATGGCATGCAAAAATGCCCTTTTATATGTAAATTAGACAGTCTAGAAAGCTAGTAAGTATTTCTGCGGTTCAGTGGGAGGCGCAGTCTTCGCTTATTTGGGGAAACACTGACACTCAACTCTATGTGAATAAGCAATGATCTTTGGCCACAAAAGAACACTTGTTTTTGTTTCCAAACAAAAACTTGTCATTTATGGCTTTGTATGCACTGGATGGATATTTGAAACATGTGGATGGGCTGTACTCACCAAGCAGTTCTGTTCTACACATTGATATTTCAATGTTGAAGGACTATTGCACAACACTGCAGAAAAAGTGGATGTCTTTTCCTGAATCTCCCTGTCCTCCCCACCCTCCAAAGATCTCACAGAACTGGGTTTTTCTGAGATGCTATTCTGTGTCCTGTTCATACATGGAGATGACGTGAAGAAATGTATGCCGGGGGGGGGGGGGCGGGGGGGGCAGCGGGGGGTATTTTTGTTTTCTTTTTTTCTAGAAGGGGAGGTTTGTGTGCTGAGGAGTGAATGTGGGAGTTTTCAGTGTTGAAAAAAGCCCTTCCACCCTCTTTCTTTTTTTCCCTTCATTTTCTGTCCTCTTTTGTTTTTCTTTCGTTCTCTTCTTTCATTTATATGTGGGCACTTTCAAAACATTGCTCCTTTTGGGTGAAGGAGTCGCCCCATTTCTTTTGGAGGAGCCCAGCTCTCTCCTGGCTCCCTGGCTAGCACAGAACTGTCCCCAGGCACACATGCCTCCTGCACTTCTCTCAGCTTGTGGATGTTCCATACACCTGCCAGCTTGGGAACATCCCAGGCAGCAGCATATGAAACATCAGTGTTAGTTTTAAAATACCATGTTCTAAACTATTTTCCTGGTTTCAGCTAGGATAGAGTTAATTTTCCTTGTAGTAGCTGGTATGGTGCTGTGTTTGGGATTTAGGATGAGAAGAATGTTGATAACACACTGATGTTTTAATTGCTGCAGAGCAGAGCTTACACTAAGCCAAGGACTTTTCAGCTTCTCACACCGTCCTGCCAGCGAGGAGGCTGGGGTGCACAAGGAGCTGGGAGGGGACAGACCCAGGACAGCTGACCCAAACTGGCCAAAGGGGTATTCCGTGCCATATGGCATCCTGCTGAACAATTAATGTGGGGGGGCTGACCTGGGTGAGGGAGCACTGCTGCTTGGGGATAGGATAGGCCCACCCAGACAGGTGGGTGGCAAGCAACCGCACTGTGCATCACTTGTTTTGCACACATTATTCACATTACTATTATCACTATTATTTCTATTTCTTATATGTCCTACTAAATTGTCTTTATCCCAACCCACAAGCTTTTACTTCTTTTTTTCCCAATTCTCTCCCCCATCCCACTTGAGAGAGGGAAGGGTGAGCAAACAGCTGTGTGGTGCTAAGCTGCCTGCCAGGTTAAACCACAATTATAAAAGAATTTCTCACCAGCAAGGCTAGATCTAGGGCAATAACTTTGCCTGGCCACCGCTTCTGACATCCAAATCAGAGGTCTTGCTGCGCTATGGCAACTGCAGATTGTGTTTTGATGTTTTCTTATAACGTCTAGATCAACATCTATATTAAAAAGGAGGAAATCTAAAAATAAAAATGAAAAAGTACAGCCTTCAATGCCTTTAGTAACAGTGCTGCAATCAGCACAGCGCAAAATTGCATCTAGCTTTAACTGGTGCAAGCCCAAAGAGAGGTGCTGTGAGGACCTCTCTGTGAGGACGAAACATCCCTTCCTCTGCCACGTCCCACTGAATAGCTCACCCTTTGTAGGAGTATCAGAAGTCTGCAATGAGTCAGGAAGCTGTCCTCCATGCACTCCAGGAACCTCCTAGGCTGCTTCCTCAGGGCTGTGTTGCATTTCCAGCACATGTCCGGGAAGTTGAAGTTCCCCATGAGAACAAGCACTGGTGATTGAGAGACTTCCACCAGGTGCTTACAGAGTGCCTCATCCGCCTCTTCATCGTGGTTTGGCAGTCAATTACAGACCCCCACCAGGATGTCCGCCTTGTTGGCCAACCCCCTGATCCTCACCCACAGGGGCTCTACCTTATCATTCCCAACCCTGAGCTCGACAACATCGAAACACTCTCTAATATAGAGAGCCACGTCACCTCCTCTCCTAAGTTGCCTGTCCCTTCTGAGGAGCTTGTAGCCATCCATTGCAGCACTCCAGTCGTGGGAGTGGTCCCACCATGTGCTAGTGATGGTGACTCGGTCATAGTTTGACTACCACACAATGGCTTCCAGCTCCTCCTGTTTGTTGCCCATGCTGCGTGCATTGGTGTAGATGCACTTCAGTTGTGCCATTGCCCTCACCCCCAAACCCTGGGACTCCTCCCCCAGGCTCACCTCTGTTGAGCCTCATTTCATCCCCAACCCTCTTCATACTTGGTTTAAAGCCCTCTCAATGAGCCCTGCCAGATCCTGGGCTGGGATCCGTTTCCCCATTTGAGACAGGTGGGACTCATCCGCAGCCATCAGCCAGGTGGAAATGCAGTGATGGAAAAAAAGATAACCCTTCTACTGATTCCCAGCTACTTTCCATCTAGCTGCAGGTTTGAACCATTGGTCCCATGAAAAGATACCTTGGATAAACACCCTAATCATAGTCTGAATTTCAGTGTTGCAGGTTCACGTATTTAAAATTAACAGTGCTCTTGAATGTTTTAATGCATAAGAACATTGATTTCAATCTAGTTAAATGGGATATAAAGGGCTGAGGAGAAAGACAGAAACCAAGTAATTTACTCATTTTATGATAGAATCCTGTGGGATTATATACTTCAGTTTTCAGGATGCAAGGTTGTTGTGCTGGATCCCAGTGTAACAATGCTGCAGATTGAACAAACACAAACACAAGAAAACATTAATATATCTAAAGAGTGGCTATAATATGCAGCTCTTCAATCTTTTTGATGGTGATTTTCAAATTAGAAGAAACAAAAACTCTGCATGGCACAGTCCATTATAGGTAAATATCAAGCTGAGTGAACGCAACTGTTTCTAGGACATATTCAAAAGCATTTGGTGCCATTTCCCACAGCATTCTCCTGGAGAAACTGGCTGCTCATGGGTTTACACAGTGATGGTTCACTGGGTAAAAAATTGGCTGGATTGCTGAGCCCAAAGGGTCATTGTAAATAGAGTTAAAGCCAGTTGGCTGCCAGTTAGCTGCCAGTCACATACAATGTTCCCCAAGGCTCAGTATCTGGGCCAGTTTAGTTTAATATTTTTAACCAATAATCTGGACCAGGGGATTGAGTGCATCCTTATTAAGTTTGCAGATGACACCAAGCTGGGCAGGAGTGTTGATCTGCTCGAGGATAGGAAGGATCTGCAGAGGAACCTGGGCAGGTTGGGTCAATGTGCCAAGGCCAAACGTGCAATATTCAACAGGGCCAAGTGCTGGGCCCTGAACCCGGGGGCACAACAACCCCGGGAAGCAGTGCAGGCCTGGGAAAGAATGGCTGGAAAGGTGTCTGGTGGAAAGTGACCTGGGGATGCCTATTGATAGCCTGCTGCACAGGAGCCAGCAGCATGCTCAGGTGGCCAAGAAGGCCAAGGGCGTCCTGACCTCCATCAGAAATAGTGTGGCCAGCAGGACCAGGGAAGTGATTGTCCTCTTGTACATGACACTTGAGAGACTGCACCTCAAATACGGTGTGTGGTTTTGGGCCCCTCGCTACAAGAAGGATACTGAATTGCTGAAACACATTCAGAGAAGAGCAACAAAGCTGGAGAATGGACTAAAAAAGAAAACATATGAGTCATGGCTGAGGGAACCAGGGCTGTTTAGTCTGGAGAAGAGGGGGCTGAAGGGAGACCTTGCTCTCTACAACCACCTGGCAGGAGCTGCAGTGAGGAGGTGCTGGTCTCTTTTCTCAAGTGACAAGGGACAGGATATGAAGAAACAGCCTCAAGTTGGGCCAGGGGAGGTTTACATTGG
Source organism: Stictonetta naevosa (assembly GCA_011074415.1). Lineage (NCBI taxonomy): Eukaryota > Metazoa > Chordata > Aves > Anseriformes > Anatidae > Stictonetta > Stictonetta naevosa. Next base: position 5,528,503 of record CM021716.1, read on the forward strand.
ATATTAGGAAGAATTTCTTCATGGAAAAGATGGTTAGGTGTTGGAATTGGCAGTTCTCATTCGGAGCTGTCTGGAAAGTGGCTCTTATATAACATGGGTCAGTTTCTGGACGCTTCTCCCAGAGGAACTCCACACACACACACACACCCCAACATTGCTACATAAACCCAATACACACACTCAGGAAGAGTTTATTTCCCAAATATGCTGAACAGGCTGTGATCCTACCTCAGTTAAATAAAAGATCTTTGTTTAAGAAAAAATGTTCTGTGTAAATCATTCCTCATTAATGATGGAGAGGTGCAGAATACAGCCTTGTTTTTAAGTCACTGCTTTCTCTGTCCCATTTGCCTGTTTCTACACACATGTTATTTGTGAGTGAAGTCAGGAGGCTGTAGCTCCAGTGTTATTTATTTCAACCACATTCATTCTAATTTCACTTTCAAATAATGGCTGTGAAACAGATACATTTATGCATCAATTCTACTTTTTGAGTATTTTGGAATCCTGTTAACTGCAAACTTAAAAGTAAATGTAACAAAGCTATTCTGAAGGATGTGACTTTCACAATTACATTTAATCTTGGGCTGTTTGCTGTTCCTTTAGAGAAAACTAACATTTTTGAAATATTAAAATACAAGATTAGGGACATCCTGGTTACAGATAGCACCTGAAAATATACCTTCTTAAGTACTGCAGTATCAAGTAGCAGAGTAGACTAACTTGTGAGTTTGCTATGTGTCTTTACCTTAAATCATGTGTTGTTCTGTCCTTTGGACTCTGTGATACTGGTCATGTCTCTTCTGGCATTTCTTTTTCTGCTCACTCTTGGTCACATAAGTTCATCTTCCTTTTATACAATTTTTCCTTCATTTATTCCTTCATTTGGATAGAGGAAGGAATAAATGCCTTGCTGTTTAAGTAGATGAATAACTTTCTGGTTCATTTGTGAGTGTACTTCCGACTCTTCTATACCCCTGGGTAGCTGCAGTTTGTAAGTTTGTACCTCTGTCTTTCCTTGAAGAACTGGCAGCCTTCAAATCTTTTGCTTTTCCTTGATATTTCATTACCATGTCTGATTTGGCACAATTCCTGTATTTAGGCCCTAATGTTTACTATACACATGAGTACCAAGACTGGTGTTATCTGAACCAGGAGAGCAGCTACACAATATCAGCAGAAAGAAGTTATCAGGCTTCCTCTACAAAAGCATCCGTTGCAGACCACATCACTACTGCACAGAGCACGCTGTTTGCCAGCCCACAGGTAGGCAGCTGATATGACCACCACCCATAAAAGCATGCCACCACCATCTGCAGAGAGCATCCCCTTGAAACACCGGAGGAGGATTTGGAACCGTCTCGGTGCTGCTGCCCCGAGCCGGCCAGGGTGTGCCGGCAGCAGCTGTCCAGTTCAGCACCATTGTGGCACTGGGGCTGCTGGGGTTGTACCCAAACAATTACAACTAGAAGGCATGAAGAAGATGATGGATTGTAAAAAATATGACTGTTAAATATATTTTAAAAAGATATCACAACATCTAGTGGGTTTAGTCCTACTTTAGTCCATCTCCAGTTCTAGAGATGCAATAATGGGATTTAATGCAGATCAGAGATTCAGGCAGGTGCTGATTAGTTTCTTCAAGACTACAATATTCTGACCTGCAGAAAGGGTCACTAATGACAGAGAAAAACACAATGCCTTACCCTCTAATTTAAACCATTTCATCTTCTTTTGGGGAAGAGGTAGGAAGAAGAAGAAAGGGGAGAAGAAACTGTTCTAGCAGCCAGCATATCACAGCCTAGAGTTCGGATTCTTAAGAAATGACTGTTGAATAGCTGGGAGTATGCATTTCTTTGCACAGCACTGCAACCTCCGCAGCTTTGAGTTAGCTACAGCAGAAGGTATCTTGCAACTTCTTAAAGAAAAGCAAATGTACAGGAATCTGACATAGGCACTGACTGAAGGTAGATGAGACTGGCAATGACTCTGCAAAATTTCTTTTCCTTGTAATGCTGTACTTATTCAACTAAAATATCTTGGAAGGAAGTGCTAATAATGACATCATTTGTGCTTTGAAACACTTCTCTCTAAATATTTTACCCACTTTACACCAGCAGTTAATCCACATGAAATTCAAATGTTCCAATGAGTTCCTCTCCCACACAGTGTGTCTTTGGCAACTTTAATTGTTAAGGAGAAATGAAACAAATGAAAACAATTTGGAAATACTGCATAAATAAAGCAAAACAATAATGGAAGAATACATACGGTTTTTCTAAGAGCTTAGGGAACAGATTGTAATAGAGCTTTTAAAAAAGTGTTGACAGAAATAAGGAAAATTTATATAAGAGACCTTTTTATTTAATTACAATTGTTTTCAGGGAATGAGCAACAGCAAAACCCACTCCACTTTGGAAAAAAAAAAAAATCAGTCATTCACATGAACAATCAGATATGCACTTCTATGAATAGCCTATTCCGCTCCAAATAGTGATGGTACTATATCCCCTTGTGGCATTGCTTCAAGATGAACTCAAATTTAGTGAGACTGCACGATATAGCATAGCAGGAAGTTCTTAGTGGAATTTCACGAGCTATCACACAGGTCAGTAACAGCAGATGACCCACAGGGTTCAACACAGTCAACATTTGTGAAGGCAGCATCCACAGTACGCCCATTTCAGAGGTTTTTACATTCACCCAAAGCTAACCTGGTGCCATTGCCTGACTGCCAGATAGAAGCTGAAGTGCAAGTGCATTCAGCCACAGCACAAACCCAAGGGTGAGAAATGGAGTCCGCATCTCTGCAAGAGCGAGACCTGAGAGTCCTGGTGGACAGCAGGCCGACCATGAGCTAGCAATGTGCCCTTATGGCCAAAAAGCCCAGTGTTTCCTGGGGTGCATTCGGAAGAGTGCTGCCAGCAGGTCAAGGGAGGTGATCCTGCCCCTCTGCTCAGCCCAGGTGAGGGCATACCTGGAGCATTGTGTCCAGTTCTGGGCTCCCCTGTACAGGAGGGACATGGAGCTCCTGGAGCAAGTTCAGAGGAGGGCTGTGAAGATGATCAGAGGAGTGGAGCACCTGTTGTACAAGGACAGGGTGAAAAAGGGCTGGACCTGTTTAGCCTGGAAATGAGAAGACTGAGGGGAGACCTCATCAGCGTGTATAAATATCTGAGGGGAGGGTGTCGAGAGGATGGAGCTGGTCTCTTTTCAGTTGTGCCCAGCAACAGGGCACAAGCTGAAGCACAGGAGGTTCCGGCTCAATATGAGGGGGCAATTCTTTAGTGAGAGAGCACTGGGACAGGCTGCCCAGAGAGGCTGTGCAGTCTCCTTCCCTGGAGATATTCAAACCCTGCCTGGATGCTTTCCTGCGCAATGTGCTGTAGGTGATCCTGCCTGGCAGGGGGGTTGGACTAGATGATCTTCAGAGGTCCCATCCAACCTCAGCCATTCTGTGATTCCGTGATTTCCTTCAGAAGTGCACTCCTGGTCTGAACTAAGGCACTAATGCAGCGAACTCTCTACTTTACGTATGCACTAGGCATATAGAAGCACTTTCTAATGTAACTACATTGTCTTCATTAGATCCAGACTCTTATATACAATCGTAATAAGTATTATGTTTCTTAATGCTTGTTTCATTTAAAAATAATTACTTGCTAGTCACTATTAGTTATTTGCAACTTGGGTTAGCTATATTCTATCTGGGTTGCTCATCAGTAACCACAAGGAGAGAATTTGCAGGCTGCATGCCAGCTAGCACTGTTTCTTATTCAGATTCCAAAAATCCCCCAAAAGAAAATCAGTATCTTTTGGTCAAAAAAAAATACACTACATTGACCACTTCAGTTAACTGATTCATTACTTCCTCACCCACTATCATCAGTGGAAAATAAAACAGTTGGATCCCAGTAATAAGAGCATGATCCTAAAATGACATTTGTGGTTCTGTAATCAGAAAACGTTTTACATAGTTGCCAAATAATTGTATGTCCATTTGGTAGCACTTATGTACCTAACTACCTAATTGTTTCCAGAAGAAAGTTATCCTGCCTCCACTACTCCTTTAAAATGGTTTCCAGGTGCAAACTCCAGGCAGACTTCAAGTCCATTTGAGAGCATAAGCTGGCTTATGGCCATCCTGTTATGCTGTAACAGTTGAGGCCACGCTGCTATTTGCATAATCCAGTCACCAGAACAAACACAGGACCATGATGCGGGTGGCTTGGTTACAACACCCTGAGTAAAGGGGGAGAGAGTACGAGGGCAGCAAAACACATTTCTGTTCCAGCACTCATGTTTTCCCTGAATAGCATCTCCTCCTGCTACTGGTGTAGACAAAAGTACAGCATTAGGCAGAGCGCTGATCTGCCCTGGTAAGAATTTTTTGGTTTCTTATATGTTCATCATAAAACTTAAAATCTTGGATGGCACCAGGGGTAGGGCTCAATGGGAAAGGTTGGCTTTCTGGGACTCAGTTGTTCTAGTAGCAAGGTCTTAAGTTAATTCTGTGTTTTGTTTTGGTTTTGTTTTTTGTGGTGGTGGTGGTTTATTTTTTAAATTTTCCTCTTTAAACAAGGTAACTTTCAAGTTCTTGTTCATGTTTTAATTGCGTACATGCTTTAAAGCATCTTTTTGTGGGTAATGCTTTGAGATGACGGATGGATGAGCTCTGAATTTAGATACTTCTGCCCTGAGGATTAAAGGGAAACCATGAAAAAAAAATATTCAGACGCTTGAGACCTGACAAATCTTATCACAAGAAAGATTTGTTGTACATGTATCTAAAGTTCAAAATTTTCTCCCCTACCAGCTTTTGTTAGCTTACAGATATCAGTAAATAAATAAATTAATAAAAATTTAAAAGGTCACCATTCCAAAAAGAGAGCACAAAATCAAGGAAATAGCTTTCACTACACAAGTGTGCACAGACAAGAAACAGGCAAGTTGTCAAAACCTAAGTGTTTTGGAGAGAGCTCATTGAAATTAATATATTTCTGCAAAACAGTTTGATTTTTTCAAGGTGGCATTTTCCAGACTATGTATAACTGACAATCATCTTCTTTACCTCATTTTCAGTGGATCTGAAAGTCCAAGTTCTTGGAAAATCTGTACTTCAAAATTCTTAATTACAAAGTAAATAAATAAATAAATCTGTTTAATACATTACAACATGGTATTATAATTCCATCTTTGCTATATTTAAAACAGCATTAGAAAACAACAACAGAATATAAAATTATATCACCAGACAAAATGATGTGCTTGTAAACACACAAAAGAAAAACGTCATAAGACTAAGAGTGGAAAGTCGTAACATTTACAGGCTTCTTCTGTGAACCCAGGGAGTCATAAACACCATGGCAGCTGACAGAAGTAGCAGTTACAGATTTATTGTAAACAAAATACATTTTAATCTGGGATACTTTAAAATAACGGTCCTCAAGTTGTATCATCATACTGGTAGGACAGTAACTGAAGAACTATTTAAGTGTCTACAGGAAGTAAGCCAAATTATTTTTTTGGCAAGGTGTGGCGTGTGTTTGTTTCAAGGACTTTCAGTGCTCTTTCAGACACTTTAATGCCAAGGTACCATCCTTGATACTGTCTTTCCTGCAGACTTTCTTTTCAGGGAACAGTCTGCATGTTTGTGCAATATGTACATCAAAGAGAGAAAAAGACTTCTTTGTCTTCAAATTTGTCAAACAAATAATTAGTAAATTAGTGCCTGATCTGGATAGTATTTTTTAAAAAAGATATTTTTATTTTTTGAAAGTAAAACTTCCATTAAGATGACCATTTGCCCTCCAGTTGCCACAAAGACTGTAGAGCTTTCAGGAGTAAGACTAATTTCAAAACCAACTACTTTCTGCTGAAACAATATCAAGAAAAAAACACACCTATGGTTTTGTTGGGATTTTTGACCTTTTTTTTTTTTTTCCTTAGACTATCAGTCCTTGCATATGGATTATTATATCATCACTACAGATCTTTGTTCTTATTCCCATAACTCTTACTCTCCGTGGTAGTAATCACAGATTTTCCATCTCCTTCACCATTGGTTGTCTGGTTTTCATCTTGAAATTATGGCACTTCAATGCCATAAGTCAGGTTATCTGGGAAGATTTTCTTGTTTCTTTATGTTTGCTAAGTTAGCACAGAAAGGAAACAGAAAAGAAATTAGCAGTCAGATATGGCCAGAACTTAAGAGTCAGGGACTAACTTCTGTACAGCTGGATGCAATCTCTGCTCCAGCAGAGAGAACTCCTGAACAATGAAGCCAACATCCCGCTTCCTCCTCCCTATGCTCATGAACACCAATATATTTCAAGAAGTGGTCATTTTGAGCCAAATCTCATCCAAAGTGCACATCACACAAGTGTTTACAGTTAAAAGCACACAAAATAGTTCTATAAATCCTGCTTTCAGATCTAAAGTTTTCTTTTAATTTCTTAGATGATTGAATTCTCATCACATGTATGTTCAAACAACGTATAAGCGGTTTCTCTGAAACTACTTACGGTGCTAACAAGTGGCAGATGCAATGAACCCAAAGCTCTTCACTGCATTCTTCATTACAGCTGAGTGAGCCTAACACTGCAAAAGCAAAGACAAGTATCTGCCTCCACATTTATATGCCAATGCTCAGTAAGATCCCTTCAGTAGTAAACTGGGCTTCAAAATAAGACCTAATTTCACTATTATAAATGAGACCAACTTAGGAAACATATCTTTATAGTAATAAGGTGGGTTGTTTTTGTTTCTTTAAAGTTTTGAAGAAGTAGGATGGTACTTTACTACATGTTGAAGCTAGTCTACTAAGATAAAAAAGAAAACACAATATTTCTGGAGAGGAACCACTTTCTTGGACGTATAATTGATTCTTTGTCACTTGAAGCTTTTAACAGACCTAGGCAGCAAAGCAGGCAATGAGCAAACTCCTCATGGATGTGTATAATTAGACACCAACGTAGCCACAGATGCAGAGCTCTGATCTGCCAACCAACAGAACGTGTTGTAGGTTGAAATGAACAGCTGGTTTTGTTTGCACATCTTCAAAAGTATGGTATCTTCTTTAAGTTACATGTTTGATTTACATGAAGAAGTGGAATTCAGAACTTCTCTCTTCTTTCTCTTTATAATATATACAGCGTACATACATATTTACACTATATATACGGTATGTATTTCACACACTATGGCCCAGCCAGTGGCTGGACAGAAAAGCCTGAAAACAAGACATCAATATAAACTAAAGGCTCAGAATCTGGAATAAAATAATCCAGTATCTTTCAAGTCCTATGACGCTGGTAAAAGCTTGCTCTCTGTGATGACTAATAGTACCTCAATATATGAGATTGTGGATGTTGCTTTTATGTATGTAGTATTTCTATAAAACCGAATTCAGAGACATTAAAGAATGAAATGTTTCCCAGGGAGGTGAGTCTTGGAAGAGACCATGAAATTTTTCAGAAGTCAAGTGCTAACAGCAACATATTAACAATATAAGTATATGTTACTGCTTTTGGAGAAAGAGATGCCATCATCTACATTTACAAAGCTACAGAGAAAAAGATAACTTGAAGAGAGAAAAGGCACTAAATAATACCCTGCCTTCATAAAGTACTGCATCCTGTGGCTACAAAGGTCAAATCTCCGGACAGCATCATAGTTTATGTAGAGAAAGTTAAGTATCTCTGTCCACATCTCAATCTACACTAGCTTAAAGACTTGAGTTTCAGAGGCAATGTTTATCAGAAATTCTGTCTTCTGCCCATCAATTTGGAGGTGCTCAACAGCACCTAAAATCTATTAACTCATCTCAAACTACTTCTTACTGTTTATGCGGTTAATGATCATGAATGAACATGCTAGCAGGCTTCAAAAAAAAAAAAACACAAAAAAAAAACCTGACTTATTAGCATAATTGTATCAAAAAAAAAGTGCTAAATAAGAAGCGAATAATGTCCAGACCATGCTTCTAGTCGCATATTTTGTAAATATACACAATCCTTATATGATAGTACAAAGGGTAAAATATTTGTAACCACTCAAAAAAACGTACAAAAAACTCTGATAGTTAAAATAGTGACAGTAGCACTTTAAAGACAGCCTCTTATACTCCTGTTAGATTCTTGGTGCTTAATGATTAAAGAGCTGGAGAAAAAGATAATATGTATATACACACACACACATATATATAGTTACTCCACTATACTAATAAAAAAAGAGTGTTATTTTGGACATGAAAAAAAAACTGCTAGAAATACCCAAGACTCACCAAGATTTAAGCTTCTGGCTTTCAATAATTCTCCTCAAACTATAAATGTTGTGCTCATTGATGCCACAGTAATGACTCCAATGGTCATTAGGAAATATTTTAAATAAGTTGTTCATGGTACTTAATAAATTTCAAATTTACTTTCTGTCTGCATTGTACATTTTGCATTGATTCAAACAACTTCTGTTAAAGCAATAGTTTTTTCATGTTAACCTGAACTGTTTTTACTTTCATAGCAATATTTTGTAGCACCTCCTCCGGGACTTCGGATCTGCAACTGGGCAGCAGCCTGGGCTTATGTTCACTTTGTCCTTTGGAGGTATTGCTCTATCTGAAATCTACCTGAAATGGGAATCAGGCATCCTTCTTAGTCACACAGAGAGTCAACGAGTTGATTCCTCTGTGTTTCTTGTAAAATATTCCCTTAGGAAAGAGTTCTTCATTTTATAAACTTCAGATGCTTTTGAATGCAGGTTACTCATTCAATTGGAGTTTACTACAAAGTGTTGACTGAGTTCTTTACTTCCTTCTTGGAAGATAAAGGGAATTAATGATAAAGATTTCTTCAAATTCTGAATCACTGTGACTCATTGTAAGAGATGAGGTCAAGGCATTAAGCTGCTCTAAATGTTTCTAGAAATATATATAAATCAAATATCATGGCACGACATTTGTAGTAAGAGGTAATATATTGTTCATCTGAGAGAGACATCCAGCCTCTGAAGGGATATTAAGAGAGGCATGCAATGGCATGCCTTGCTTTGGCTTGTCCCCAGTAATCTTAAATAAAAATTAATAGATGTTATTAAGGGTAGAATTAGAATAAGATAGAACAATGCAGTATTTTTCTCACCTGTGTACTGGCCAAAAAATTGCAATGTAAAATTTACAACCGTACAGATTTAGTGAAATGATAGATGACATATTCCACCGTTGTACTCCTGGCAGGCTTTCCCTTTCTGTCCAGTATTGTATGCCAAGCTTTCCATACCCTCACACTGAGACACAAGTTGTACTTTCAACAGAAGGCACAAGAGACACAGCAACTACAAATAGTCTTTCTTTGTGTATAGCTATGTCTCAAAACTAGCACTATCCAACTTTCTTCACTGCCATGCCCAGTAACTTCTCTAAACACTAAATGATTAGTGATAAAGAAATTACCTCTTGCTTCAAACCATCCTACTTTCAGGTAGTGCTAAGTGTTTTTCCTAGATGTAAAAAAGACCCATTTTTCTAGCTTGACATCAGGCAGTCACTGGATGCCAAAAATACCAGACAAACCACGTTGGAAGTGTCCCAGCAAACCAGCTGCTATAGCTGTTCTGAAGGAAGTGTACATTTCTTCTCTCATTCTAAAGGTGCTGAAGGAGGTATCATTGGTTCAGCTACTTGGAATCAAAGTCTTCGGGCTAATATTATAATGCAATAAGGATCCGGAAGTGGTATTTAGTATCTTAGTTATACTGTCAAAAAAACAACCCACAGTCCTTCCTAGTGTTCCTCATCTGTGGCCATGTTCCTAGCCACCAACGTGTCAGAAAACCAAGTCTGGATTTCTTTTATCCAGTTCACAGGCATCTAAATTAAAGAGCAGTCATGTAAAACATCTACAGACCTGAGGAATATGAAGTAGAGGATTGATGCACCTCAGCCCACATTTTGGCTCTGAATTCCACTTTGTGAATAACTTATCTACTACAAAAACTTTCAGGTTATGCAAGAGCAATCCTGGACTAGATCAAGTTAGGGCTGTGGCAGCCCTGCTCCAGAACACCAGATACAGTTCAGTGCAGGTAGTTGGAATATAAACATGCTGAATTAGATGCACAAGGATAACCCTTGGGTATGCAAAAAGGAAAGATAACTGAATTTGCTGTATCAGTCAGAGAAGACTAGATATGCTAACATATATTACTTAAAAATCTGCCAAGTATGGTAAAAGGGACCTGAAAGTGATCTCTCCTCCTTATTTTCAAATAATAATAATAATAATACAGCTGTTCCTTCAGTCCCTCTTTTCTGTCTATTTCTGAAAGCTCTAAAAGCACTCCCATTCTGACTAGGTGAGGGAGAGCAACAAATGCTCCACTGTATCATGCATCGGGTTGCCTTGGAATTTCAAGATAGCTAGACTACATCCTGTGACCGCCAAGTAAGGACTCCCCAACAAGTATTTCTCATGTGACCACAAACAATTGCAAAGCAAGATGCTTTGAGAGCAGTGATCCATGCTACTGCAGAAAACTCTCAAGAGTCTAAAGTAGGATATAACAGAGGGCTCCCTTCTGACATACCTCTTATGCCATCAAATTTAAGTTTGTTTTTGACTTAATTTCCAGTTCTCTTAATTGCAGTGTTTCAGCACATGCTAGTCAGCACCAGAGAGATACGCACCTGGAACGGAGAGCAATTTTCCTCCTGACAAGCTTACTTATGTAAATATCTATTCCTACCTTGGTAAAATTTATTTCATATTTCAACTTGAGGGGAAAAAACAAACAAACCAACAAAAAACACACTGTGGTTTAAACCACTTCATCATGATTGACCTATTTGCTTCCAAGTGGCTGTGAAGCTGGGATTAGGGAATGGTCAGTAAATGCTAATAACTATAATCCTGGTTTTGAGATTGAAGCTTGAATTACTTTAGAGAGAGAGTAATTAAAACAGGCCAAGGCCAGAAGGCCAGACTGTGCAGATTTCTGCTCCCATTCCGCCATGAAAATTTACATCGGAGATATTTTTGTCAACCTGTTCTTGATACTCCCTGTTCATTGGTACCCCCTGCTGCATATGACCAAAAAGATATTTTGTACTTAGTCACATCTTATGCACTGCTGGAGTCAAAGGGAAGTGACTATTCAGACTAAGTTGTCCCATGTCCATTGCCAAGAGACCTTAAAGTTTCAAAGGGACACAAGCCTGAACCAAAATACCTGTGGAGCATGTTTTTGAAAGGGGGGAACAATATTTTCAGCAGAAGATCAATAGCAGCTATTTGTTAAACTTGATCAGAGAGCTCTCATTTTGCTGCAGCATGACTCAAAGAGCCATGGCCACTGGCATTGCTGTGGTGAGTCCCACACATTTCAGCTGCCAGTATTTCATTTCAACCTCTTTGATGAGCTTCATCTAAGCATACTTCTGAAAAGCCAGAAAAGACATCTTTCTAAAGGAAAAACAAATCAGAGTCTTTTTTTTTTTTTCCTTTTCTTTTCTTTTTAAAACAGAAGGCTTCATAAATTGTATGAACTTTTCTCATCCTCCTCAACTGAGGATCTCCAGTGGAGAAGCTATTGGAAAAATGTCAAAAGATTTCAGTTTTTCTTGTTTACAAGTACATGTACCAATGAAGAAGGGACAACAAATGCAGTGTTGGTTTCCCTGCAATCCCACTACCAAATGCTGTTTTCAAAAACAAAAGGTACATTTCTTGCACAGATACCAGAAAATCATATTTTTTTCCCCACAAGGAAAGCCTGCACTGTGTCACTTCCAGATGTTGTCCTACTGTGGCACAGATTCAGTTCCCAGCTGACATCCACAAGCAGATGTTTCTCTTCATTCTATAGTCTGTACACATTTCGCCGTAAGCAAAAGTCTTTTTAAGCAGTTTTGAGGTTCAAAGAAATGCTGTATTTCTTTTTCAGTTTTGTGTATTTTTGTCTTTGAGGAGAAGCAGAGAATCATAATTTCTTTCTCGTTCAATTCATGCTTCACAGACAAGCCTCTATTTATCTCCCAGCTCAGTGTGCAATTTTACAGCAAAACTGTCAGAGAAGTTAAATTTTCACTCCATAAAATTGCAATCAATAATCAAGTTGAACAATGCATGTTTAAAACACCTTAAACTTCTCTTTCTGAGAATAAATAAAGCAGTAGAGGATTGTTATGTAAATCCAAGCTCAGCTGTCTCAGACAGGAGGCAGATTTTATTCTTTGTATACTATCTTGAGTCCACAAACTACTTCATAAGGCAGATCATATGATCATGATTTTTCCCCCAAAATTTGATTACAAAACAAGCCTTGCCTTCCTTTAGAGTTTTTTTATTCTTTCCCCCTTACAATTCTTTCTGCTGAAGAAGAGACAGACAAGCTGCTCAAAATGAAGAATACTTAAATCAATAATCATCAAACATCCTGAATTCAGCAAAAACTTTCAACAAAAAAAAAAAGTGCTTTGTTTTTACTGAAAATCTTCATGGCACAAGACATTTTAATTCCCTTTTTAAAATTTTTAACTATGTTTATTAATATTCAGATTATTGTTGGATATTGAGAAGAATATTGCAACCTGTCAAACTGTCATTTTTACAAATAATGATCCTGAAAAAGTAGACTTAAAACCAAATCATTACTCTATATAGTAAGAGCTTTGTTTATGCAAATAAGAAAAAGATTTGAATCTGAGATCTTCTGAATTCAGACTGCGTCTGCTCAACTGAGGTTCCAGTCTCTGCAGGGATGCAGAAATATGTACCTACTGGACAAAAGTAAGGAAAATATATGCAGATATTCACTTTTGAAGTCACTGCATTTGCGTTGGTCTCTTTTAAGTGTTGGTCCCATGCAGTGAGAGAGATGCTAAGTAACAAGCATGTTTCCTTCCAGAAGTTAGTATTTCAAATATTTATCAGATATCACGTGTTACTCTGAAATATGCATCCACAGTAAGTCAATAAAGAGTTCAATAACTGATTAACTCATTAAATTATAATCTGTCTGCAGACTAATTAGGAAAAGAATTATTACTAACTTCACTGAGTCATAAAAAACAATGCTGGCTGCTCTGTAGACAACCTTGAATTCCCTTCTCTACTAGGCATCTCATACAAATTTAACAGAACACAACTTCTGGTTACCTCTTTCTGCCCTTAGAGGCACAAACACACGTGCTTGAATCTCATGCCTGAGCTCAAATGTTCTTTGGCCCCTATTTCCTGCTAGAGACGTTTCTCTCTTTCCAAGCATCATTCTGGGATTTATCTCTTATGAGTATCTGCTCTGCTCTTTCCATGTTCTGTAGGAGGATGTTCTGCCCTCTCCTCTGTATTGCATGTTCTCTAGAGGTCTAGGCAAAGTTTATTCAAGAGATCTGAGTATGGGACCTGCTTTCCACTCTCACTAACTGAAATACATCTTCACCAGCTTTGTTTTTTCTTCCTAATTCCCACATTCTCTATTATATTGTGCTTGAATACGTTCAGTTTGTCATGAAGTTGGAGAGACTACACAAGCAGGGACAAAGCCAGAACAACTCGTAGACATTTCTTCTTATTTGAACATGTCCCAACAGAATGATTTTCTTCACAAGCACAAAGGAGATGGTGAGGGATGTCTGAGACTCGTTAGGAGACAGTCAGGGCATGGCAGCTTTTCTGCTTAGTCTGTGTGCACAACCGAGGGCACCTTTGTACCACCAAGGAAGCTGCTCGGCACAGGCTGCTCTAAGCACAGAGCTCTGTACGTCAACTGTGCGGGACCGAGTGAGAGAGGTTATTTCTCTTATTTCCTCTGACAGTCTTTGGTACAGGTTGGTCTTCGTGATACCAGTGTTATAAACCTCAGTGACTTCAAAGGCAGAAGACCAGGCCAATATAAGTGTAAATTAAATTTCATAATCATCATAACTACGACCAGAAAACATAATTTGATCATCTTTCTAAACCATTTTCAACAAGTTACACCTAGAGAGAGGACTCCTGTGCAACACAGACACAGATACAGAAACATAAGATCATTTACGGTCATTCAGTTAGTTTAGAGGTTGCTCTCATTTGTGCTTGTGTGGTGTTGGTTTTGTGTGATTTTTTTGTTGCTGTTGCACCAACCCACCCCAACCCCCTTAATCTCTGCTTCTTTGAATTAATCTGGTGGAGTCTGCACTACATAAGCATCTTGCTCAGATCTGTGCTGAAAACCTCACTGGCCAATATTTCTAGCCTGCATCTACCTTGAGTTATTTTTTTCCTACTTAAAAAAAAAAAAAAAAAGCTTTTAATGTCTGAAAAGTTGCTTACTGAAAATAGTCTTAAGCCACAACAATAATTTATTAGCTTCTTGTTCCCCCTGCATAGGAGGTTACACTAGCAAGTTAGCCCAAGATCTAACTTTGTTAGTAACACTCCATCTGGCTGAACACTGCCTGGAGTCTAGAGACAAATTTGATTGCTGGTCAGTGGTCTTCTACTCTACATTTTACAACAGAGGGAAAAGCTGCAAAATTCAGTATTTCTAGCAAAAGTAGGTAGCATATGCATCATTGTTGATGCCTTTAAACAACCAAAGTCTACCACAGCAGAAAGGGTTGTCATCCCTGGCTAAGCACTCTGTTTTTTTTTTACCTGATGATAGCAAGGTCAGAGTAATATTAGGGCCTACTTAATGCTTACTAGCTTGGTTAGATTCGTTTCTGATAGTCACAGTGAAATTATTAATAGAGACTCACAGATTTGTTACATAAAAACAGGAGGTTGACTCTTGTGAATGAGGGGGGAGCAGGGAATGCTAGCACAACATCCTGGTGTACAAGTCAGGACATTGCAGTTTGCACAGCTGGACAGATGGAGAATTAAAAACCTGCTGGAATGAAGGGCTCAGAGGATAGGGCTTAATGGGTTGTGCTCCAGCTGAAGGCCAGTAACAAGCAGAGTACCGCAGGAGCCTCTTCTGGGATGTGTCTGATTTAATACCTTTATCTTTGCAACAGAGCACTTGCTCTAGACAACAATACACTCAAGAGCACAGCTGCCATTCCAAGAGACCTAGACAGGGTGAAGAAGTGGGCCGGCAGTAACTTTGCTTTTGCCCTTGACACAAAGTTCACAAAGTGCTGCACTTGGGAAGGAGACGTCCCTTGCAGCGATACAGGCTGGGCACTGACTGGCTGGGAAACAGCATGGCTGGAAGAGACCCAGAGATGCTGGCAGACAGTGAGCTGAACATGAGCAGTGTGCCCTGGCAGCAAAGGTGAAGGACGGCCTGGGCTGCGGGAACAAGGAGAATAGCCAGGAGACCGAGGGAATGAGTTATCCCCTTTCAACTTTCCTTTCTACCCTCACCCACATCAACACTCATTGGATCACATGCAGAATACCACAGCCACTTTTGGGCTTCCCAGTACAAGATAGACATGGAAAAACTGGAGTTCAGCAGAGGGCCAAAGATGCTCAGGGCACTGCTGCACCTGGTCTGTAAGGGGACACTGAAGGACCTGGACGTGTTGAACCAGGAGAAGAGGAGAATTCAGCTGACCTCATCATTAATAAATTTTAAAATTGAAACAGATGTTTGTTGTGGTTTAACCTGGCAGGCAGCTTGGCACCACGCAGCTGCTTGCTCAGTATCCCCCCACTCCCAATGGGATGGGGAAGAGAATTGGAAAAAAGTTAAAAACGCAAAAGAACTGGGGAAGGCAGGCACTGATAAAGACTATTAGAAGTTCATTCACTGATTTGCAAGATTATTTTTTTCCAAGGAAGATGAAGCTGTGGACCTCCAGCTACCCAATCTGGAAGCATTTTGTTTTATTATTATTATTTGTTTATTTTAAAGAAGGATGCCAGAACTTTGCTAGGAAATGTTAAGCCCTAGCTCTCTGCCAGCATTGCATGCTTGTCCTCACAAACAAAATCAACCACAGTTTAATCAGCTAACAATCATTAAAATACAATATTGAAAAAATTAATGAGACATGCAGTGAATGAAACATTTCAGTATTTCTCCACCAAATCAGGAACAGGATGACACAGAAAGGCATCCCATTAGAAAGTGAGGTCTTTCCCCCCCCCCCTTATTGGGCATGAGTTTACACACTACTTAGGTCCTCACTGTTCAGTGCCTCTCGTATGCTTTTTGCATAAGGATGAACAAACTAAATACAATATTTTCATACAGTAATTCACAGAAACTACTCGTGTATAACCTCTTCAGTTAGGCCTTTCTCAATCAATGCTTTACAAACTCCTTGTTAGGGAGTGCAGTGATAGGACAAGGGGTAATGGCTTTAAAATAAAAAAAAAAAAAAAGGGCAAGGTTAGATTAGCTGTAAGGAGGAAATTCTTTACTCTGAGGGCGGTGAGGAGCTGAAACAGGATGCCCAGAGAAGTTGTGGATGCCCCATCCCTGGAGGTGTTCATGTCCAGATTGGCTGGGGCTTTGAGCAATCTGTGATTTTATGAAACTACTAACAATGATGTATCAATTAATCAATACTGATTTTCAAAGTGCTAAAAAACAAATTTCTTTTCAGTTAGAGAAAGAGCAAAGTTTAATCTCTGAAATTCTGGAGTCTATTGAATTGAAAAACTTCCAAAAAAACCCCTCAAAAGCGGATGATAATTTTAGTGTAAAGTACAATAAAAATGTAACATACCAATAAAGTCTTTGGCCAATATCAAATAACCCTCAAGGCTAAAATGCTTCCTGATTTTACAGGGGCTACAATTTCTGTAGTAACTTGTTTAGTAATGATATCAAAGAGTATTTATGATGTAAATTAATTTCATAAAAACTAGTACATGAGTAAATGCAGACTCTAATATGTCACTTAAATACATTAAGAGCATTCTTCCCTGATCTTTTTCAAAAGCATCAGAAAAGTTTCATTGGAGAAGATACATTATAGAACATACACAGAATATTTGTGCATCTTGAAAGATAATAAACAGTTAAATAAGAATTTACCCTATTCTTTTTAGAAGCTGAAAAAGCGGGTAAATGTGCTGAACAGCACTTAACTTTGACCCCAGAAGAGACAGACTTCACACAAAAGATTAAATGTCTGCAAAACTGAAAGTTTCTGCTATTCAGTAAAAGTAACAGAAGTTGTCAGTGCTTTGACACCAGAGAGTTGGAGAAAACTGCAGATCTCATGCCACTAAAGCTTTTGTGAGTTTAGGAGGACCCTCATCTGGGAGACAGGAGACAGCCACAACAACCTTTGTTTTACCCGATTCAAACCAGAGATTTTACATGACGGGGAGGGTCCAAGCACCATGCAGCAGGAGAAAGTGCTGTTCACTCCACTGCAGTACAAAAACAAATTCAAACTGCTCATCCTACAAGCCCACACTTTTTGAGCTAGAACTTGAATCCCACATCCCCAGCCAAAAGTCATGAGCACTAAGGTACCCTGCCTTGCCTCTCTGTATTTAAATGGTTAAGAATTAGTTGAGTCAAAACTAAGTGTCTCAGTAAATCAGTAAAACAGGTTTGTTTGTGAAATGGGGAACACTGAAATTATAGGGCCTAATCTGAAATCTTTCATGATGTGCAGCTGCCCTGTAGGAGACACGAGCATCTTTTGTTTTGCTAGCAAAATTTTACTCTTGTGGAAAGCAGTGATCTAGCTCTACAAAAGTTTTCAGCTGAATAGTCAAATTCATTGAAAGGACTCATATTTTTTCAAAAAGCTCCCAGTAGACTTCCCTGAGGCATCATTACTATATCCTCATTCACTCTCTTCAGAGCTGGACCAGGAACAGGGACTTTTTGCTTTTCATCCTGTTATTGCCTCCAGAGCACTCTGTGTTCTGTTTCTTTTGCAGGGGTCTCAAACTAGTTTTCTACTCTGAAAGCACCTCCTCATGTAGAAGACTCCATTCTCCCCAAGCCAGCAAAACACCTAGGTGCACTGTGTATCATCTTTAGTCCCCACTGCTATTAATATTCATCTGAGGGTTTCTCCTGACCTATCCCATACCCAGGCAAGTCTTAACGGCCTTCCCTACAAGAGAATCCCCTTCTATTCTTCCTTTTCTACTCCTCTCTCCTTTACCCCATTTTCTCTTTCTATCCATCCTTCTCAGATACATTAAATAAAAAAAAAAAAAAAAAAGAAAATTAGAAGTAAGAGGTTATATGAGATTATAAATCCACTATCACGTGAAGTCATGGGCATCAACACTTCCACAGACAAAAGGTTTTCCCACCCAAGCTCCTCATTTTGTCTCTGCTCTGCTCTCCCTCCCATGCTCTTGTACAAGCCCCTGTGCTGCCAGGTAAAACTGGCACAAGCAAGGGAAAGAAGGCACTGGGGAATGGAAGAAAGATGAAATTGTCTCTTGCAGTAGCAATACCAGATTATGTTGGCTTAGTGTTCCTTGAAGTCTAGCCTAGGAAAAATCTAAAAGGAAGATGATGAAGAAAAACAACAAATAGGGCATTTTGCCACAAAAATAAAAAATAATAATAATAGATAAAAAGTGAGCAAGGAAAGCAAAATAAACACTAATCCCCATGTATCACATGTAGTTTCATTTCAGCACTTCCCATAGAAATAACAGCAGTAATAGAGAACTGTTATCTTTTTCCCCAAATGCACAACATTTATAGTTTAATCATGCAACTCCCATCCCAAAAATTACAAGTCACTAACCCGTTCCAAATTTCATTTTACCTTTCTGGAATTATCTCAATACCCTATTTCTTCATATACTACACTCATTAGTACTATTTCCATCATTATTTAATATGAAAATTATCACAGGACTAAATTTATTTTCACTTGAGTCTTCTGAATGGTTTCAAAAAGGCATACTAAAGTGTCCTTTCTTCAAAAAAGCACCTAATTTATGGAGAGTAAGGTTGATATGCAATGTTGTAGCAAGAGTCTGACCAACCAAAACTGTGATTTGGCAATAGTCAACCCAGGGGGATAGAGGTGACCTCAGCAAAGGAATTAACTCCTCTTTGCACAGTATGAAACCTGCACAGTAAAAATTAACTCCATTCAATATTTGGAAAGCATCTACTAATAAGCTGAATACACATTTGTCATCCCTTGGTGCTACAGATTTTTATAGTAAGCAACACAAAACAATACAAAAAACTCAAATTAGAAGAAAAGGGTGTATATATGAGTCTAATACGGTTTATTCAGGAATAAACAAATTAGTTCGATACAGAACTTGGAGCGAAAATGTGTATTTTCTGTGAATATGTTAGAGCAGTGTTCTGTGTTTTTACCAGCTACCCCCTATCAAATGTACACAGCTTAATTATTTAAAGATGTGGTTGGTTTTTTTCCCTAACTTTCAGCATTGCAAGCTCAACAGAATGATCAGCTCTCCCCTCAGTCAGCTAAACAAAATCAGTGGAAATGCAAGAAAATCGACCAATTTTTTTGACACAGCTGAAGAAGTCCAGCTCCTATCTACATTTGAAATATATTAAATTGGTTCAAGCCCACAAATTCATGCACATTCATTCAAGCATTCTCAAAATAACAGTGCTTTCTGTCTGCTTGACTATTGGCCAAGTGACTTTTGAGAAAAGAAAACAAGTATCTGTAAACCAGCTGGAAGTGTCCCATGAATCCTCTAAATCTGGGGCCACTTCCAAACGAAAAGTATTACAGAATATTTCTTACATTAAAAATGAATATTTGAAAATCTGCTATTTTGAAATAGTGGAGAAGAGGCAGTAAAGCATGACTGAACCTTTGCAGAACAATCAAGAACTTTGGAATTCCTCTTCAAAGGGATGTCATTTACAGCAAGGGCTCTCTTGACAAACGACAATACCAGACCCCAAGCTGGGAATCAAGTTGTATATCCAGAGATTTAAGTACCTTCCCCTAGTTTCACATGTCTGTCTGTCTGTCTTTAGATTATTTATTTTAATGAAACCTGAGGAACTCTAGGTTTGTCAGGAAAAACTGAATTAACCAACAAGAAAACTTAAAGAAAACCGGATTATTCTATCAAACAAAAAATAACCAGAAAGAAATTTCAAAGAGAGAGATTAAAAATAAGATACAAATTTAAAATACACACCCACCTCTTTCACACACATGCAACTGCAGCCCACTTCCAGAGCGTTGCCTTTTCAAGGGAATAACCCCCACTGTCAGCAGGACTAGCACATTACAGAGACCCCTTTGAGTTTCTCACTTTATTCCCATCCTTCAGTAACAGCACTTTCCTCCAACTCTTTCCTATTTCTGTATTTTGTCTGAGTCTCTGTGGCACTCATTATAGGGTAAATAGAGCCCTTGCTCTCCCCCCAGGATCCTGAGCTTGCAAGTCTGCTGTGGCATGCACCCAATGTATTCCTCTTAGCTCTAAAGATTCAATATGAGACATTTGTAAGGACTAAATATGACACTGGGACAGTGCAGGCAGCGCATCTGATGCTCTGCTTTCTCTCTCCCTCATCAATCACAATAAGGCTCTTGCTATCACAGCAGTCCTTTTAGAATCCAAAAAAGATGCACAGATTTGACAGAGTCTGCAAACCACATGGCTCGGTATCAATCTTACATCAGTGGCAGAATACATATAACCATGGCCCTTGTGCGATCCACATCCATACGACTACCTGTCTCCCACTCAAAAAAGGGCATGCATCCCTCGTCAGGCAGGGATGACAGAGCGTTTACAGCCTCACGACCTCCTTGATTAAATGTGCTAGGCAAGTTCGGGTATGACCTAAAGCAAAAAAAAAAAAAAAAGAAAAGAAAAACAGGTAGAACTAAGACCCTCAAGACCCGTACTGCTCACAGACCTTGAAGATGAGGCACTGTGAAATGCTTATTCCAATCCTGAAGAGTCAGGACAATACGTACAACACTTAGAACATCAGTAGTAGTCATCTGCAGTAGTTTATTCTGTTGAACTGCTAAAAACATTGTACAATGAGCTTGAGGTCAGAATACATGATCACTGTCTAGATATTTGCATAGCAGTGCAAGTCTGTGGGGTCTACTTGATGACAGGAGCCAGTGTTCTGAAGACTGCATGTGGACTTCCAGTGCCTTTACAGAATTAGTGTATCATAGGTCACATTGTGGCCCAGCATATACCAGTAAAAGAAATACATAGGTAACTAGCACTTCAGCTTCATTTTTGACATAGTACCCAGTGAGACTATAAAAGAGAGACATTGTGTTGCCAACACATGTGGAACAGAGGGTTGGGGGTGGTGAAGGCAGAAGACTGAATATTTTGGACCCTAGAGACCAAAACAAGCAGAATAAAACTCTGCACATACCAGTGTGCTCTCAGGGAAATCCAAAGAAAGTCTATCTATTACTTAGCTCATAAGGCCAGTGCCATACAAGGGGACTGCAGAATAATCGTGTGTATCCTGAACACACTGACAAAACCAAGTGGTCCCTTCCAGCTCAGGATATCCTACAATTCTATATTCCAAGCTGCAGTTTGCAGGTTTCTAAAGTAATTGGAACTTTATAAAAAGGAGTCAAATATTACTCTGAGCAAGGCTAACATGTTTGTTTTGGTGGATTACGTAATTTAAAGCACTAAACAAATTTTATACACTGAAATGGCCCAGCCTAACAACTGATCCCAGCTCAGCTGAGCCTTAGATCTAACCATTACAACCCAATTCACTTTAAAGAATTGTGGGCCATTCATCATCATATCAAAAAACAGACTTTCCAACAAAAAGCTATGTAGCTAGGGAAGAATCAAGTTTTCCATTTCATAGAAATAGTGTTGGTCTGCAAAAATCTTTTGGTCAGACAAATTAAAATGTACAGTTTGAAATGAAATGCTGTCTTGAAATGTGAAAGCAAAGGGTTACATTCTAGTGAAGTTAAGAACCCACTTCAGTATTATTACACTCTTTTGTTGTTCAGAAAGATATTTTGCCATAATTTCTGTGTTTCTACAAAATATTTCACTTAAAGACAAACACAGCATTTCATGCTAGGAAAATATTTTTCAAAACAACCCCAGCAAACTCTATAATTTCACTCCTAGTGAAAACAAACTCTGTCTTTAGCGATGTCTGTCACTAGAAGACTGATTTGTTAATTTTCCTGGCTGACTTGAACTAAAGTCATTATCTTTGTAATTAGAAAAGAGAACAATGAGCTAGAAATGCCACTGGTCTACTAACAATCAACTGCAATTGCTTTGCAACCATTAATCAAATTGAGTTTTATTTTATTAGGACTCTATTCAGAAATATCAAATCAACCAACTTCTAAGTAGACAAGGCTTTCTTGACTGCAGATGAAGAGTTCAATCCCTGTTTCTTCTCAGTTTTCTCATAGATTTAGGACCAGATCAGTAACAGACAATACTTTCAAACATTTAAAACTACTCTTATCCTGGACTCACCTCTTTTTTTCTTGCCCAGCTGCAAGCAAGTGTGGTTGCTTCTGTCCACCAGCTGCTGTTCAGATTTTGCACACTACCTCCTACTTCAACAAAATCACAGGATGCTTGAGGTTGGAAAGGATCTCTAGAGGTTGTCTGGTCCAACCCCTCTGCTCAAGCATGGCCACACAGAGGCAGTTGGCCAGGCCCATATCCAGACTGCTTTTGAATATCTTCAGGAACATTTACCCTTGCAGTGAAAAAGTGGTTCCTGATGTTCGGAGGGAACCTCTCATTTTGTGCCTCTCGTCTTGGCACAGGGCACCACTGAAAATAGACTGGCTCCATCCTCTCTGCAAGTATTTATAGACAATCGTGAGATCCCTCCCGAGCCTCCTCTTCTCCAGGCCAAACAGTCCCAGCTCTCTCAGCCTCTCCTCATAGCAGATGTGCTCCAGTCCCTTTGTCATCTTTGTGGTCCTTCAGTTGGCTCTATGCAGTATGTCCATGTCTCTCTTGTACTGGGAAGCCTGGCATTGGACACCACGTGCCAGTTGTTGCCTCTCCAGTGCTAAGGAGAAGGAAAATATCACCTTCTTTGTCCTGCTAATATTTATTAGTGTATTTTTTGCTCTGCTCCACGTCTAGTGAACTCAATCTGACTGATTTGCCTTCTGTACCTATTGTTACACAATCTGGTCATAAAAGTCTATCCATCAGATGAGGAATATGGTAGTTTACTTGTTCAGACTGCATTTCTGACTATCTTTAGTTTCCAGTAAGCAAGAATTTACCTTCACAGAAGCCAAGGATTCCTTAAATACCAAGAAATAATTCCTAGCCAAACTTCTATGTGCAGTTCACAATTGCACTGCAACCAAGAGAATTGTTCTAACAAGGAAAACAACCCCCATGCACTTCATGGTAGGTTTTTTTGTTTTGTTTTATTTTCCCCTCCTTATCTCCTCCTCCTAATAAATAAATAAATAACCTTTGTTCAAAGCACATAAATGGTGCTGGGCTTTACAGACCTTTCATGGTATTTGTCCATTCCTATGGAAACCTACACTCCTATAGAGAGGTAACTCAGACAAAGCACTGCAGCGTTTAACAAAATCAACTCCTTAAGGAAGGAGAAATGAGGAAAAAAAATGTGTCACTTATTAAGACAGCAACAATAAAGCATTGACTACTTTGCAAAGAACCAAAATATGGAAACAAAGAGCATTCTTAGTTTAAGAATTATTTCTCATAAATTCACCAGACTTTTACCATGAAACCCTCCCATCAGACTGAGAGTACCATTTCAAACTGAGGAGTTACAAGGAGATGCCACTTCCCATCTATAAGTCAACTGAAAGAGGAACTTTATGCAACATCTGGAGGGGAGTGTGACCTTCCCACAGCAGGGCTTCAAACACCAGAATTTATTCTTCCTATATCTAAGAGGATATCAAGGCCAGATGCTGTTATAGGTAGTTAACCAAAAATGGTAGTAAAGTTTTACTTCCATAGCACTCCTCAATCATTTCTGGTCTTTAATAATCCTTGATAAATTAAGCCCTATAAAATCCTGTCCAAAGACTGGAATATTGCTTTTATTTTAGAATAAAGTTAAAAATGGAGAAAACACTGTTCTGGATTTTTGGAACACAGAGATAGCTAAAGACCATGACAAAAATCAAGAAGTTAACATGGTATTTTCTCTTTCTGTGTGTTTACTACCTGTGCTCCAACAAACCTATTTCCATGTCTGGAGACTCAATCTTCTACACTTCACCTAGTACCTATGTTACCAGACAGCCAAATTCTGCATTCTTTATAATTCTCAATTTTCATTGAAAGATGATAAGCATCAATACCCACATACACCACGAATCATGTGCCTGATCTTGCCTTAAAGAGCTAGATGTTTTAGTACTTGCCACTCAACATTTAACAAAGTTCCCATTAGTGTTATTTTTGCTGCTTCTTTAATAAAATACAAATACTTTGGTTTTCAGAAATATTTTGTATTGAACCAAAGCTTTTTATATTATTTGCAATGCTTGAAATGTTCATTGCAGCAAATAAACTCTACAATATTATTGTAGAGTATATGACATCTGCAAATGTCATCTTTTTATCCATTGGAGAAAAACAAATATTTCCAGGGTGAGAATCACCCAGCCTGAGTCAGATGTTCTATGAGATGCTCTAAAGGCGCAATTTTCCATCTTTTGACCATAAAAAATAGTGGTATGATCAGCTCAGTTGTTGACATCTTCATTTAGCTACATGAATTTTATCCATAAGGACAGCAGCTTCTGAACACCAAATATTTCTACCGACTCTTAAAAGCTCCCTGATAAAGAGCGTAGGGTCAGCAACTCTTTGTACACACTATATTCAAAGCAAGGAAAATTCACTCAGATTCAGAAGATGACTTCTCATCTCCAGAACAATAAACTTCTTACTGATGAGTTTAAAGGGTGACTAGCAAGGGTAGGCACAACACAGAGCATCAAGACATGCTATTGAGTCATGAGATAAAATATCTTATTCTCACCAGACTGGTGTGAGACACTCAAGAATCAGTTCCAATGAAATGTGTAGATAAAGGAGAACAAGAACTCAACTATTCAACAAATCTCTTATCTGTGGGGAATATAGACACAGTCTTCCATGTTTATGGACTCCTCATTTAACCAAACAGTAATAAAGCTGCATTAAGACCCATGAGAGCTCATATTTGTGAACTAACCGAAAAATCAGAGAGAAAATAGACTGAAATTATCAACAAATTCTCCCATTTTAAGAACGTTCTTTTTTGTACATTTTGGTTGTATAAAATTGTATGTAACTGCTTAATAAGTGAATTCAATATTTTCAAAATTTGTTTTGTACTTTCACATTCTCCCAGAGAAACACTGGCACCACTGAGATGAAACTTGCTTTGGCCCCCAAAAATCTTTTAGTGCTGTGATCAGGTACCTTTGCATTTACTGGTAACTTTCACTAGAAATGGGAAGTTTGTCACAAGCTTAAAAAGGAGGAAAAATAACTCTGTCATATAAATTATATTCTGAAAAAGTTGTATATTTTTTGACTAATAAACAGATGCAGATATTATTGAATATCAAAAGTATCAGTATCATGCTGATTTAATAACAAGTGCAGAAATCAGGATGTGAAACCTTTCATCTCTTTCCCTGATATTAAACAGTCTAGCAAGCCTGGCCACTGTATAATACAATAAACATAGGTATTTTAAGAAATAGAATTCCCAGCAGTGCAAACTGATAGACATTAAAGAAACATGGTTCTTGAGACCCATCTCCTCCTTGATAGGAGCTGGTATAAGAATCATTCTAGTATAATACAACCATCAAGAATTTCATTTTAATTTAAAAACAAAAGCAAACGTTTTGAATACAGTGTGATACAACAATAATAATAATAATAATTACCATAATTGGAAGAGCACATAAAACATCTATTGTTTGAGAGGGATTAAAATTATTTCAGTCTATCAAACCCTACACAGATAAGCCATGGTGCAGTATGAAATGATGTGTGCAGTTTTATAGGCATGTAATAGGCATCACATTTACAAAGAGATTCAGCTGAGAACACTTTACTAAAGTTTTGACTGTTAAATTCCACCTAGATAAAATTAGATCTTTGTGAAAATAATACTTCCGGCAAAGTTTCCGCTAAGAAACTTTTTTTTCTTCAGATCTGTGGGGCTGCATGCCCTGTTTTACCCCTACAATTTGAGCTTGGGTGGAAGAAAGGAATGAGATATTGGAGAAATTAGGTCATTGCCACAGATTTCTTAGAGGTAGCAATCCACTCAGCACAGTAGGAGTGTTTCTAATTGTCCTGCCTGCAGTCCAGGCAAATGGCTGTGCATGTAATATTCATGGACAGTGAAATCAAGATGTTGTTTACTGCTCAGAAGTGCCCCACACCAGGGAGACAGCTGTGCCCATGAAAACCCATCTCTTCTCATTTGGAGTTCATGAGTCCTTGTGTATTACTCCCAGATTTCTGTTTAAGACTTTCTGGACTGGAATGCAGGCATCCTGTCCTAAACAGAAAGAGAAGAACATTATCTGTTCAGCAAAACTGAGAAAGCTCCATTCAATGAAATCTATCATATAAATTTTATGGTTTCTATTCATTTACAGAAAGGAAAACAATGTGCTTCACAGCTCAGTGGCTTGAGCATTCAAGCTGCCAGTAAAAAGCTCAAGTGAGACTTTTGTTTTTCCCATTTTCCAACAAAGCACCAAGGGAGGATCTGCTAGCAGCCACACAAGCATCCTAATTGCTTGGCAGTGGCTAACATTTTTTCCATACACACAAAAGAAACCAAGTATATATTTCTCATATGTATTTCTCATTTTCATTAAATGAAATTTGATTTTACAGCTGGCACTAGTTATAACTAAGACTTACAACCTTAAGAATCAGCCTGGAAAGCAGAGAAGCATATCCCATTCAATGAGCTCTTACAGTAATGCACCCAGTTATCTTTTAGCTGGGAGGGAAAACTCAGAGACTAGAGGAATTCCTATTCTGTTCATAAAAAAATAAAAATAAATATGTAATATGAATTACTACATGATTGAGAAGTTAAAATAACTCTTAACCATCTGGATAAAATAGAGAGGAATATGGTAAATTGAGAGAAAGGAGGAGCTGTAGGCTCTGAACCTTATTTGCCACGCTCAAAACATTGTGTGCTACAAGATGTAGGAGAGGTTCCTGGGCTGTGTAGCCCATTCTGCCCATAGTACTTACACAATTACACAACCATTTTACACTGCTCCATGCATTGCTCCTTTCCAGGATGCCATCATTTTGTTCTCCTGGCAGTCTGAATTGCCTGATTGAGTGAACATCAACAGAGTCTGCCAAGTTCTTTATGTCATCTACCTACAGAAATAACTCAAATCTGTAAGTCACCTAATTCTGTGCCCATCTGCTCTTCTAACAACTACATCTTTAAGCTGTTGAGGGCAAGGAGAATTCATGTTTTTAACTCAGAATTTCTTTTTAAAGTTAATTTATTCTCAAGTTCTTATGGTACTACAGGTGCTTTATACACCTTTGTCAGCTCTCTTGATGGTGGAGTGCCGGGACTTCATAAGAGAAATTGAAAGGCTCCTGAAGACCTCTTAGTGTAGACTCCATCAAGGACAGGTACACTTCTGGGAAGTGTTTCATCTGGACAAATAATCATCTGGAAACACCTGCAAGAAACCCTGACCGGTGCTGGGGCACTGCAGCTGCAGGGAGAACACGAAAAGATACCTGGCCTTCTGGACAGAGTTCCAGTCTGAATTCATGTGCAATACCATGATAACACACTGCATTGGATGCTAAGTAAGAATTCTAGAGCATATATATGTATTTGGCAAACACACACAAATACCCATCAAACATCCTGGTTTTAAGTAGTGCATTTGCGTCTTCACCAGGGTGTTCTTCCACCTTGCAGAACACATTTTGAGTGTCTAGTATCCAGTTCCAGAATTAGGCAACTGAGCTGTTATGAACACCTTGTTTTCACAGGTCAGTGAAGGCAGAAGTTATTCAGGGGTGAGGGGGAGAAAAGAAAAAGTTTTCTTCTACAGCTTTGAGAAGAAACATATATGCACAATCCCCAACAGGAGCTATGCTGGGTCCTGAAATGGATTGCTGTATATTTAATAATGCTGATGTTTCCTTTGCAACATCTTGCTTTCACAGAATGCATAATTCTTAGTAAGATTTTTGATACTTTTTATTAGGATGTGCTTTTTATTTAATTGAACCCATTCAAATTAAAAAGAAAACCCTGAAAAGATGGCAAATACTAACAGAAAGCACATTTGAAAGGGGGAAGCACTAGAGGGTATTTAATCCATAAAGACCTTGCCTTCTAGCTTAAGCAAGAACAAATGCACTATTCAGGGTTTGAAGGAGCTGTGAAGTTAACTAGGCCATCTTATGGGGAAAAAAAACTGACAACACTTTTTCATGTTTCAAAGTCAGTTTCTGTGCCTATTTGCAATGAGACCTTTCAAAATTATTAGGAGCTTCTACACCAGCTACAAAGCACTTTCAGGTCAAAAGTTACAGCTAGTTCAAAATGGCGCAACTCCATTTGGACCTATGAACTTCAATCACCTAAAAATCTGGACCTAAATATTAAATACTTTTATTTTATTATTTTAGAAAAATAAAACAGTATCTTTATATTTTAGAGAAAGGAGCAGTAGAAAACTATATAGGCTGTGGAAAGAAGAGAGATTGTATCTTACACCAAATGAAAAAGTAAAATTGAGGTTTTATTTGAAAAGCTTCAGTTACAAAAACATGTCTGTGCCTTTTTCAGTTTAATTTTCTTTATTATACAACTAAAGAGGCATGTTGGGTGAATACACAACCAAATTCCCTAGGGAATATTCCCTGTGTAATCACTGTCAGAGGCAGCTGAAATAATCAGAGGTTTCAGGCAACTGTGAGTAGCCTCCAGCTGGTTCTGGCAGAGCTATATGCAAGTCATATGTTAGGCCAGGTTCAGCCTGATGCAAACCAGATAAACCAAAACAAGGTCAAAAATGTCAGGAAAATACAAAAAAAAAAAGTCAAATTCCCTTTTTTCCCTTAAAAAAAAAAAAGGAATAAAAGTGTAAATCCAGCATTGACTGTTCTTAGTTCTCTATCTTGACTGCTTACAACCAAGGTTGTCACAGAATGTTCACATAACTAGAGAATATTGGTGTCCATGGAAAGCCCCACTTTCAACTATTGAGGATTACACGTCTAAGAGTCTGTACAGCTCCAAAACTCAACTAAAACATCCTAGAAAGTTCTCCTCACTGAAAGAACATCCAAGAACATGTTTTGGATTATATCACTCTTTTTAACCACTGTTTTTAAGGTTCCAATCTTCACACATTTATCTGCTTCAAGAAGTTGTTCTGCTTTTTAATTTCCCCTTTGTGAAAACTTGAGGAAAGAGGTTGCCTATATGAGTAGCTCATTCCCTGTACGGAGCAATGAGTGACATGCTTTCACAGGCTGTGTGTGGTACATTCTGAACCGTGAAAAAGCACAGCTTCCCATGTGCAATGCCCAGCACCACTGCCATGCCTCTAGCAAAAATAAAAAGCAACCAAAGAGAATAATTTTTTTTTTAAGACTGCACGATGTTTATTCATGTTTAGTAATTGCTTAATAAAAATTTCCACTCAAATACCCCACACATTAGAGAGGAAGAGCTGCAGAAAGGGAAACAGAAGGGAACCTACACCAGGCCCCGTTAGCAGAGGCAGAAGGAACAGCAACCAAGCAGGTCTTGCAGAACAGGATTCACCTCACCAAAACATCATATCCTTAACCAGTAGGGAAGAGGGAACTGGTTTGGATGCTACAGCTCCAGACCTCATCCACACCTTGTCCTGGTATCACCCTCTTGTTTCTCATCAATACCACATCCATTTGGTAGCTGTAAAAAAACAGTCTTCCCCCCCAGCCCTCACGCAACATAGGGTGAGAAGGTATTATATATTTTCTATGAACATGGCTGAATGCCTTGTGAATCAGACTGCACAAAATTCTGTGGGCTCTTCCCACGCTCGCAAGAATGAGAGGCTTTTGGTCACGTCCCTGAAGCCCACAGCCAGCAGGTGCCAGGCAGGGCCATGTCTCAGGACGGGCCCTGCACAGCACGTAGCGCCGTCAGCGTGGGGAAGGATGAGGTACTGACACCACAGCAGTAGAGATGCTGATGGCACATTACAAGCACATACCAGCTACCCATATAGTCAGATTATCCATGACAGTAGCTTTCTGCTTCACTCTGCCACCCTACACAGCCCACTCGGACCCTCTTTTTTTATACTTAACCCTGCGGCATCCCTGCCTCAGCTCTGTCTCCAGGCTGTGGCAGTGCTACCAGTGTGACAGGAGTGGGGAAAGAAGAGGAGCCGGAGCCGGGCTGGGCTCCCCCTCCTCTTCTGCTAGCCGTTGGCAGTCCTGTGGTTCCCAAGCAAACTGCTGGAGCAGAGTGTAGCACTTCTGGGATCAGTGAGGGTCCTGGGCTGGGCAGAGGCAGGGGGGGAGGAAAAATGCTCTTCTGTTGGGGAAGGAAGAGGTTTCCAAACTGTTGAAGGGGGCAGAAGAGAAGCGGCCCCAGGCCCACAGCTGCACATTGGTCTATAAGGGACTAACATCCTTGGCAGAAGAGCCCTGGAGCTAAACCAAGACATCCTGGCAAGAGAACTCAAAGGAACCAGCAAGAGGTGTTTGCCCTCTCTGCACTCCCCCAGAGCTCATCGACCTTTCTCCCCCACCACACACAGGAGAGAAACCAAGTGTTCAGTGGCTTGATTTTAGTGTCAGGATACTCAGATGCCCTGCCCCTCCAGAAAGAAAGGTACTAAACCCACAGACCTCCTTCTGTGATTAAAACCTGCTATGAAAAGGACACCAAATAAAGCCCACAGGCCTTTGCTTTCAACTTTTAATAGGTGCCAATACCAAAGGCACGAGACAAGTAACCAACGGATCTGAGCAAAAACCACATTACACTTTGACAGTATCAGCTGCTTGCTCCTCTAGAACTGTATTCCAGGTCTTTTACATCTTGCATACCTGATGTACAAACTTTCATTGTGTACATACAAAGGACCACATGAATAGACAGCATTAGTCCCATTTGACATTTGCATTGGAGAGGGAGGGAAAAAAAATTATAACCCTTTAAAAGTACCACCCCTGCCAACATGACTTCAATATTCAATATAAGCAAGTCCTCTCACATCTTCAATTCATTGATTGAAAGTCTGATTTATATGACAAGGAAGCAGAACCAGAACATTAACAATACAGACAGCTGAAGACCGGTAAGAAAGGTATGTAGTAAACACTTTTGGAAGTTCATTTCTACTACAGCTAAACAAAATCTATTGAGCACATCCTGCTGTCCTTTCTGCCCTTAGGCGGCTACTACAATGCCAGGATGCCTTAGCATTACAGCAGTTCTTTTTACAGTTACCTCCTTTTTGTCAGTCGCTTATTTTTTAAGAGAAAGAGAGGCCTTAAAACCTTAGCTACCTGTAAAGCTCCAGATAAATCAAAGGATTTAGCAGGATTAGTTTCACCTGACTTGTAGTGAAGTCTCCTGCAGTGAGACAAGCCAGAACTGCCGGTCAATGTACAGCACTTCTGCTATGACTTTCAGATCTGGCTGGAAGTACATTCTCCTCGGCTACATGCCTGAGGTGAGTAAATGTTTTGTTATTTAAATGGATGTTATATTTTTATTCATATTTTTTTCATAAATTTGTACTTTCATATTATTTTTCTAAATTACAGTGAAATATTTTAAGAAGATATATAGTCCCAGCAAGAATTTTATGTGCAGTATGGAGTTGTTTAGCAAGATAAAATGAAAATGCAGGGACCAGAGAAATCTATGGTTTAAACATTCTGCTGGTATATACGTATATATAGAAATATATAATCTACTCTGAGAGTAATAGCACTGGTCAGTTGAAACATGAAGGGTAAAAATTATTCACCAGTTTTGTGAAATAAAAACTGATTATATTTAAATGAAGAAAATAAGTTTTAGTTAAATTAAAATATTAATTTCTGCAACTGTCATTTACAGGAAAGATAGCAGGTTTTTTTCCATTTTTCAAATTACCATTTTGCCTTCAGAAGGTGGACACTTTCGACTGTATATCAAACGTTATTTAGAAATGTATTTTTAATGTCTTTGGAATTTTGTCTCATGCTGGTTTAAACTCTATATTACTGGACAAAAAGAAAGTTTCTTCATAGTGAAGAGTTAAACTTTTGTTGTCTGTTTCAGTACTGATCTAATTGAATGTTAGATTGGTGGTGGTGGGTTTGTTTGGCTTTGCTGTTTTTTTTCTTTCCTTTTTTTTTTTTTTTGAGTTTTTGACCACTTTGAGAACCAGAAACTCTTATTTGTAAGTGTGTATAGTGTGTATGTTCAGAATTATGCAAGATGTTTTGATGTTTTCATGGTATACATAGAAATCTGAACCCTGTAAACACACTGATGGCATTAACAAGGACCTGATGTCTTTCTCATATATAAAAATCAAAGGTAGGAGTTTTGACTATTCAGAGAATTTAATGAATAGGTGTTTAAATGTGATGCTCAGTTTCATATATGCATGGTTTTGCAAATCTCAGACAGCAGCTATAGACTTTTATGACTTAAGATTAATCCTACCAAGGTTCCAATAACATTAATTCCATTTGTTGAGGGAGGATGGCAAGTTCAGATAATTTTTTGTGGTACAATTAAATCAACAATTCACTTCAAGTACCTTTAAATAGTAGGGGGGGGAAACAAAGTTTGTGGTAAAGTTGGTTTGAGGTTCTTATTTCCCTCCCCCCCCACTTCCCTTCTAATTCCTTTGCAATAAAAAATGTACTGGATTTATTGTGGAAAAAAAAAAAAAAGAGTAGAACTACTTAGAACATTCTGATACAAAATGTTGCAACAGAGAAATGAGGAAGTATTAATTTAATCTTATGAGGTACTTAAAATCCTTTTCTATGTTTAGTTAAAAATTAGATGTAGTAGAAGAATTATAATCTGTTTTGGAGGTTCCAAAACACTAACATTGCAGCCTGGTTTAATGCTTAAATACACCCCTCAAAGTGCATAACATCTCTAAGATGTGACCAGTATTATGACTGTAATCCAGATAAACAAAGCTATGAACGCAAGATATAAATCTACCTGTTCTGCTCTTGATGCTCTGTTATGCATACTGTACATACTCCCTATTGATCAGGCAAGTGAAATAAATTTTAAGGGCATACGCTCTAATGTTTTACCACTGATTTCAGTATAAGCAGGAGCAAGACAAATAAGTTTATAAGGCAACTTTGAAACATGTAGCCTTCAGTTAAACCCCTTTCTGATTAAATATGAAACAAAAAATAAAAAGGTTGGGATTAACTCTTGATGGGTAGATACCTTTATTAAATGAGCATAATGAGAGATGGCATGGATTTATTTTTAAGCTCTTTAATCAACACTTCGCCTAATATTCTTCCAATCTCAATGTTTTGATATTTTCAACTTTTCTGTGATCAACATACTCTATATATTTCTTTCCTCTGGGGAATAAAGCATATCTCAGATTATAGGCACATATTCAGGGATGAAATTCTGAAAGTTAGGGCAACAAATAAAGAAATATAGTTAAATCTGTCTGGAATACTTTAGATCGAGGGGCTGAAAGACAACTTACATTATGAATTTAATAGAAATGAAAAAGAATGAGGGAATGACTATAGCATCAGTTGGACAACATTGCAAACTTCTGATATTTCTTGTTATTGCATAAGCCTAACCTCTAAATGTAGTCCTAATCTGTAGCTGTGTGTTGATGTTACTAGTTTTGACTGCTTCCACTGAAATTGTATCCTTTGATTTCTCAGCTTTAAGGATAAACTATGAAGTATCAAACCTCTCAAGCCTAAAGATAGGGCATTTTTTCTGAATGGATGTAGCATTATTTAAAGGAAGTGTTCTGCAACTACTCATAATATTTTACTCAAAAACAGACGTCAGATCTATTTCACTTGTAATCACCATATCACATGTCACTTCTCCAAATGCTATGGCTTCTCTGATCATTCTCCAAATACACCTGTCTTCTTCCTTGTTCATTACAGAAGAAACTAATTTTCTAGCTGTGCAACTCCACAGAAGTAGCAGTAAAACTGTCTCCCACTGATTTTTTGCAAAGCTAGGTGTGCATTAAGTCTTATTTCTCATATTTTTGTTGCATCTACTCACAACAAAGTAAGAATTAGATCAGAAAAAGAGTTTGTCTGAAGACAAGTATTACTTCTCTTGGAGAAGAGCATAAATTCCAGCTAGGTTTATTCACATGAATTCTGCATTTCTCCCTCCAGATTGTCCTTCTAGCAAACGTGCTTAGATCACCTGCCAACATTACCATCACAGAAGCAGACAACCTTCTATTCTACTAAAATCAGTGAGAGATTTGTAAATTACAGCAACTTGGCTTTATGCAAGGCCTCTTTATTCAAAGTTTTCCAGAATAGCAATAGTTCCCTGATAAAAGCATTTGCAACTGAGGGGAAAAAAAAAAATTAAATTCTTATATTGTATAAATGTGAAGAGAAGAGACAAGGGCAGACCAGGCTGTTTTCTCTCACATAAGCACAATCTCAAAATCAAAGATGTTGCTGAGAGGAGTCTGGTCTCATACACCCATGAAAGACATCAAGTCCTTATTGTAGGGTAGTATGGGGCAGCTAAAATATGATCTGTAACTATCCACAGACTGCTCAATGGACCTTGCAGATGATGGATGCCCACCGATCCACATCTGAACAGCCTACAGACCACATGTGTTTCCAGATCTTCATGGGAACAGGAGGAAAACTCCTTTTCTCATCCCTGTCCTAATGCAACCAGAAACATCTGCAGAAAGATGTGCATGTGAGGAGGGGTACTAGGTGCGGGTTTGAGGCAGTCAGGAAAGAATCTACATGCTGTGCAATGTTGTGTTAGGGATGTGATGAAGGGTGTGGTGAGGGAGCCAGGAGAAATTTTGACAATATTGAGAGGATGGTAAAACAGGGGGAACAGATGAGAGCAAACAGTATGACTAATAAAAGAAAAATAATGAAACCTAATGAAAAAAAAAATAAGAGTGAACAAAGGGGAAAGAAGAGTTTGGAGAAAGTCAAGGAGAAAGGACTCTGGGGAGTTAAGGAAAATTGGAAACAGCTGGGTAGAAAAAGAAGTGTGAAAAAATAAGTGTCTTAGGAGAGTATGTTCATTTGATAGTACAGGAGGGGAAGAAAAAACAACTATGGAAAGAAGGAAGAAGTAAGGAAAGAAAAAGGGGGCTTTGTTTTTCTTTTTTAAAAAATAGAAAACATAAGCCGGACAGGGAGAGAATAAAAAACTGACTGACATCAAACAGAGAGGAGGCGGCGGCACACAAATGCAGATGCACACACAGGTTTTTTCACAAGGTTACAATGGCTAGTACTGTGAATGCAAACCAACATTCCTGACAATCTAAGACATCCTCCAGAGCGACAGCTGAGCTTTATTTCAAAGAAGCACAGAACAAATCCCTGGGATTTCTTTTTTTGATTTTTTTTTTAAAGGAGAAAGTTTGTAATTATCTTGCAATTAAATCCCATAAATGTCTACAAAGGAGATACAAATTTTGTGACTTGGTGCTGGAAAAGAAGCTAAGAGAAGAATCATGCTGTAATTCAGGTAAAAGCACTGTCAGAAAAATAGGTTTTCCTTTAAGGGAAATTTTGACTATGCTATTTTTCAATTCAAATGGAAAAAAAATAATAATAATGTTCTGAAGTTTTAAAATGGAAAAATGAGAATAGTGTTTTCAAAAGAAAGGAAATTGTTGACACCATAAATTTCCCCTGCAGATATCAGTACAAAGTTTTAATTGAAATTCTTTCATTTTGAAATATTTGGTTGCTTTTAGAATTTTTCATGTGATAATCGTCAATTTTAAAAACTGAGAATGTTCCAACTCATAAAATTCAACTGGTTCTACCGCTATGTCATTTTATACTCATCACCCAACAAAACTGAAGATAAGTAGAGAAGGATGAATGAAAACATCAATACACTGTGTTCATGTAAGCCTATCTTCCTCCCACTGTCCTAGGTTGCTTCTCACCTGCACCACACTGCACATTTACTCACTCTCTTTACCTCAAACATTGCTCCTCAAGCATCTCAAACATGTCCAGCTAACACAGAAGACATCTTTCACCCATGTTTCTGGTCGCTGGACATGTTTTTCCTTTGTGCAGATACTGTTGGAGGGTAGTCCCTAAGTGCTCCAGGATGAGCTAACATTCTGGATGTTTTTTTTTTTTGGAAAAGGGAAGGCTGTGCACTGTTTCCTTTAGTAGGAACAAAACAATCCCCAGATGTTCTGCAATATCATTTTACTGACAGAGTAACACCAAACGTGATGGCTTCTGAAGACCTTTTGCTATATTTTGTCTGTAAAAAACAGATAAGCAACACCCAATCTGGACTAAGTTGCCTAAACTGATGTCACAAAATCTTTGTAAAGTTATCTACATGCATTTCAAATCCGAAATACAGAAACTAACTTTGAATTGGATAATCAAAGGATTGCAAGCAAAACAGCCTACACATGTGAGACTGCCCCACATGTCCCAATTTCCATGGTACAAATCATGGCATCATACACGAACTTGAACAAATAACTGGTTATCTGCCAGCTGGCCAACTTCTTAAAGGTTTCTACTGGCTTCCAAAGCACTGCGGCTTGGCCAGAATTAGCTGGTTTCCTAAGAAAGAAAAAAGAGAAAAAAAAAAAGAGAAAGGAAAAATATGATGAGGAGCTATTATTGCCATACTAAAGCAACATATCTTAGTAAAAAAAAATAGTTTTAAATTAAAGTCATTTATAAATGTGAGGCATAGCTGCCTCTTATTCCTTTATGATGTAAGTACTAACATCTTAGTTACTACTCTGATTGCACTTAGAGATTTTAGTTTGACAATATCAGAGCAAAACATAGGAAAACACATTTCGTGTCAACTGCTCTTCCAAAAGAGACATCTTGGATGCAGAAGGTTTACATGGACTTACAGTCTTTCCCTTCGGGGATGGGGGGGGGGGGGGGGGGGGGGAAGTGAAAAACCCCCTTGCCCCACCCCTGGGAGGTTTAATTTAAACACTGGAAGTCTACATCAGCACAGTAAATTTGCCTCAATTGATGATACCCTGAATCTATTTTCAGTGATATTGTATTTTTAAGCAAGTCTTCTGTGAAAAGCTGAGTTTCAGTCAAATTTTATTCTCCGGTTCTAATTATCCTCATGTAAATCTGGAAATACTGCATTGTGACTTTACAACCGCTTTTGATGTCTTTATTTGAAAAATAAGGTGACCTTGAATCAGGAAAGTATATTAATCCACAGTCACTTTTAAGCATTTAAATATTCTAGCTCACTTTATTTTAAATTGTGTTGGCAATCTGTTAAAGCACATATTTATGGGCTTTTTGTACCCTCAGCATTTTACCTTCCATATATGTGTCAACTACTTGTGTGTGTGTATATATATATAGATAGATTTTAAATGGCACAACCCTGACCTCTTTGTTGTTCTGTTTTAATCTGAGGCAGAAAAACTGGAACTGTAACACTGGGGAAACGTGAAATCTCCAAAAATTGAGTTGTTTTTTCTTTTTTAAATAAGTTAGCCTACAATGGAATAGGCATCCAATACTGCTAGTAACAGGAGTTTCTTAGAAAGTCAGCTGTGACAGATATCTAGGAGAATAACACAAGTGCAGTATTTTAAACCAAGCAAATACATGGCTGCAGCCAGGAAAGTGTTATTTTAAACTCATGATTTTTGCAAATTTTTCCAACACATGGGGTGTATGGAGTTGTTCTAGCAATTCCTATCTCCTCATGCTTTTTACAAATGCTTATAAACCTGCATCCTCAGCTCATGTTACCTCAGTGTGTTCTTTCTCACCTAAACTACCGTGTTTTAGGAGACATACCGAGAAAAAAATAATAATTAAAGAACAGCCAAAGGAGGTATTTTTCCTATTCAGGAATAATCCTTGCTGTGTTATGAGACCCAGAGGGAACAGTGAACAACTGCCTTCACAAACGGCTTGTTAATCACACGGAGACAAAAGGAGACATGACTTTATTTCATATCAGCCCCTCACCGCCACCACCCCATTCGACATACAAAAACCCTATTGACACTTTGTCACTTATTCTAAACCAAGTCTCGGTGCCCTAGGCTGCAGCTTTGTCAGTGGCTAAACATCCTCTTGATTAATTATTTCCATCTATCCCATTGCTCAGAACTCAACCAAATAGGTATAAAAACCAAAAACACCTTGTGGCACACATGAGGCACACATGGCTGTAAAACAGCCAGCATAAAGTATTAATATACCATTACAACGTACAATTGTAGTGTATGGAAAGCACAATTATAGCCTTGAAATTAAAGAGGGACATTTGATACGTTTCAAATAATTGTGTCCCACTTCTGGTAAACTCATCTGGTTTTTGCACATGCAGTTACTAAACTTTAAAGCAACCATGCACACACAGACAACGAAAACCACCTTTCCTCCTCTACGTTGCTCCTTTTTGTTGCTCCAGCTATGATTATCTCATTGCAGCGGAGTTTAACACACCGCCATTATCACGTTCAGGCAACTGCTGCAGATCTGCTCACGCACATACCCAGCATCTGCAATGATCCCTCCAGGGAGTGCGACTGCCCGATACCGACCCTTGCAGGAACGGGCCCTGAATAAGGTCTGACGAGCCTGATTTCTACCAGCAGGTCTTTTCAGTTGTTCCCATTACGTAACTGTTTCTACCTGAGTGACAGAAAATAACCCCTAGCTGCCTTTTCTCTGCTGCCATCAGCTGTAAACGCCTCTGCCTGAAGACTGCTGCAACAGGACTGTCCCCCTGGTTTTCAAATGGGAAGAAAAAGGAGGAGCTGAGGGTCAACTTTCCAACAGATTTTTTCAGAGCAACAGTTAAACAGAGAAGGGTGTTCAAAAAAAAAAAAAAAAGCACTGAGAAGAAGCAGAAATCCAAGTAGAAAAGAATAGCCTGTCCTTTGTGGTTATAATTTTGTCAGCTAATACATAGGAAACACTTCTGCACTGCTTTGGGAGGAAGTGATATTTAAAAGCAGGCTGCTCAGCAGTGAAAGGGGACTAAAAACAACTCCCAAAGCTTTGCCTATATTCTCTGCAGATCAGCAGAACAAGGGAGAACAGCTGCTTTAAGTTTCATTTGAGCCTGATAAATAGAATAACAGCTTGCTAATTTGGTAGGACCAAAATATTTAACCTCTTCTGCAGGGCATTTAACTTCTGCTGTATTGCTTGGATGTAAAAGGTTGCGTTTTACTGCCACGTTTTACTGCTACAAAGGAAGACATACTGTCTTCCTTTACATTCTTACCAGTCGCACAAATCTATCTTCATGGTGTGGGAAGCAGCAAAGTTCTAAAACTGTCTTTGATATTTTACTTTTCTGCTCTTTTGCATTTATTTGCTCCCGTTCTGTGTTTGGCTTCAAACTCTTATTTTTCAGCATCATCCGTGGTTTAGTTTGCCTTGATTCTGTTTGATCTATCTGTATCTTGAGTTTTGTTGCAAATTGTGCTTTAGTTTAGTCGACATATATCTAAGTTTTTTTCTGAAACTATTTACTTTAAATGTTATATTATCTCTTTGCACTATTGTATTATGATTTTAATGTTTAATACATTTCCGAGGCTGTATTTCTCCACTGCTTGAAGAAGTTGGCTAGAGTTTTAATTTTCGTCCTCCAAGCAAAACAAATAAACTTACTGTATAACACTGAAATCTTTATTTTCCTGAAGCTTTTATAATTCCTGAATGATTTTAAGGATTTCAATTTTGGTTTTGGAGAAGTAATGTTTTTTCTTCAAACTTTGGACTGTAATTCTTTTTCTAATTTGCTCTGTAAATTCTCTCTATAGCATGTAGTATTCATAATTAGTGTTCCACCATTAGTAATAATAGTATTCATATATTTCTTATATAAAAGATATGAAAATATATTTTGTTCATAATATTATGATATAATTTTATGCAAATTAAAGCAGTTGTTGCTTGCATGTAGACATGACTTATGATTGCCATTTGCAATACCAGCATTTTTCTTCACAATTTAATTGTTGATTTTTATAGTGACTTCAGTTTATCTGTACGTTTCATGACATTTGTTATTTCCCTAAAGAGATGATTACTTCTGTCCTGATATTTTGTTTGTTTTGCTTCCCCCTCTCCCCCCTCCTTCCTTTCTCCTTGTATAGGAAACAGCTCTTTTATCTTTTGATTTTTAGCCATATGATGAAAGTAATAGCTTATCACATAGCTTCAGAAGTGAAGTTGTTGCTTCTCTGATATTTTCATAGTTTCTGGACCATCTTAATATCAGAAAGACTTCTGTCTGAGACAGGAGGAGTTCTTTAAAGACAGTATTTGACTGTAGAATCAGTTTTTTGTTGTTGTTTAATAGTTGCATTCATTTTATTTTGATCGTTTGAAGTCTCCTCATAACATCTTGGGCAGTTTTCACTGTTTCTCTCAAAAGCTCTCTGGAGGCTACATGTTGTTTGGTTGTTCTGTTGTTTGGGTTTTTGTTTGTTTTACAAATAACATGCATCTTTGTTGGGTTTCCAGATATTAAGGCTGAACTTCCCTATGCATCTCCCACTCTATGGGAATTGTTCTTCTATATTGAAACAGGCTCAGGAAGCTTTAGTAAGTGTTCTAGCTTAAACATAAAAATAGGAAAGCAATCACAGCTAGGGAAGATAACCAGGAAAAAAAATAAAATAAAATAATTTTTAAAAAATCTCATATATGCAAGAAAAACTATTCACTTTGAAAACTGGAAACAAACGTTAACTTCAGTATAGGTTTTTCTCATTAGTACTTCCTTTGATCTGATATGCATGACAAAAATCTAGATACTCAAACTCATGCACAATTAGTTCTCTGCACTTTTCAGGGTAAAAATCTACTAAAAGTTTTGTTGAGATAATTAACATCTTGTTAATTGAGCATATATATGCGCTTGTGTTGTATATATACCGCATAGGAAACTTATTGCATTTTTTTTTTTAGAATTTTTTAAATTTACTGTTTTTAAGAAATGTGTTAATGGAAAAAGCCACTGACTTCTTGAATAGCAGTAGCAATTTATTTTTCAAATCACACTTCCTTTTTGGTATTTTTGACTGGGGGTTAAAATCTTAAATATACTTAATTTAAGTAAAAGAGACCTAAGGAAGCAGAAGGCAGTATGGAGCGGTGCCCTGCTCCAACAGGGCTCACTACACCTTTTCACTCACTTCTCTCTGCATTTTTAAAAACTCGTGACAAAAAAGGCATCTCAGGAAAAAAAAAAAAGTCACTCATCTGCAAATACTAAGGAAATCATTATATTAATAATAGCATTTAATTAAGCATTTCAAATCTATTCAACATGATCATTTTCACCATTTAACAAAATATTAAGCAAGGTTTCATCCCATCAATAGAAGTATTCAGTTTAAGATGTGTGAAAGTACTCATATAAACCTGTAGTTTTTTTTTTTTTTTTGCCTGTAAAGCACACTTTTTAGTGGATTTTGCCACGCGTCCACCACTGATGTATTCCCTGCACCACTGTAAAGCAACCCTGCCACACGGAGCTGAGCTCAGAGCAGGCTGCAGAAGCCAGCGGCTGATGGCAGCGGTTACATTCTTTCAGCACAGAGCCCTTACGAAGGCTGCTGCTGCCAATGAGACACATTTATAGGTGGCAGTAATATATTTGCCTTAAAAACAAACGTTTTAAAGGTGACAAATCCTACTGAGAGGAACCATGCACAGTAACCCACACTGAATCATCAGTTGTGACATTTGATAAAATCAAATAAAGCTCTGCTCTGAACAGATCCAGCTCATGCCTGTAATCAGTTTTAAAAAGTTAGAAAGAACCCATACAGACACCTTTCAGATCCCAAACCATGCTGGATCAGCAGAGACTTACTTTCTATCTTTTTTTTATACAAAGTGACAGAGAAGCAGCTCCAGGCTGATCATCTGCAAACGATACAGTTTGCATTTGAGGGAATACAGTGTACAAACAAAGTACAAAATTAATGTATACACACACATATATTATTTAGGGATTTGCCCTAAACTTTTTAATCTTTTGAATGTTGAATTTCAAAGCTTGTTTAGCTTGTTTTCTCAATGTATGTTCTCTAGGATTCAGAGGCATGCTGCTTCAGCCTGACTCAAAGCCCGATGCTCAAGACAAAAATAATCAATTTTCCTGGAGTTAGAGGGGTTTCAGAGATCTCACGGTTTGAAAAAGAATAAAAAAAAAATTGGAACACCACACTTTGAAATAAATAACAGGAAATAAATGTTGAGCTGGTAGGAAAACCAAGCATGACAGTGCAATAACAGCAAATGCAGCATTTTTGTCTCCATGATTACCAGCAAAAGCATACCCTTTGCACGCCTGAGCTGAAGTGAACATTCCTACTGCTGGCACAGATTCAGACACTTGTAAGATGATAAATAAAAGTGAAGGGCTCACTAGTGGTTACTGCATAAGACAGACAACAATGCAAATACCAGCAGCTTTGCTTAGAATTTTCATTTCCTAGTTCAAAGAAAAAAAAAATCTATTGTTTTAAGTCTTTGTAGTAGAAAACTCATTTCAACCTTCGAGCAGTTGTTCTAAAACATAATTATTAATGAACCAGAACAGTCAAGAGCTTGGAAATACTTTAGGCCTGACTTCTATTTCTAGTGACTTCATCTCATTATATCTTTGCCATTTTGCTCAAAAAGTCTTCTGTCACTCCCTCCCCCCGTCCATACCAAGTATGTTCAGTGATTGAGACACTCTACAGTTTCTCTTTGATATTAAACAGATTGAGCTTCCAGAGCTCTTTTCAGACATACTTTTCCATTCCTTTGATCATTTTTGTTTTATCCAAACTCTTTCCACTCAATGAGTGTTCTTCTTGGAGTGTCTTCCAGTAATAGCCATACCAATGTCAAATAAATATTCTCTCCTATTGAAGTCAGTCCTCTCTTCTCATTCAAGCGCTACGTTAGTGCTTTTGACCGCAGTGTTACACTGGGAGCTGATTTCCACCACAACTCCCAAAACCTTTTGATTCACTGCTTTCCAGAAGAGAATCTCCCCATCCTTACAGCACAATGCTTATTTTTTTCTTAGATTCATGACCATATTTTTTCCCCCATTTTTAAAACATTGTTTTCCTATGGGTAGTTTATCAATTAATACATATTCCAGCCATTTGGCCTCATCCTTATTTACCGCTTATGGGCCACACATGGATTTCCCTTCTTCTACAAAAAAGCCATGCCTTGAAACGCTTTGTAGAGGCAGTTAAGATCTCTTGTTGATCTTGTGTAGATACCAGAGATTGTTCCAACGTCTTTCTTCCATATGGTACACAATGTCTGACTCACTGACGCTAGGTTTCTCCACACCCAGACAAAGTTAGTCATAATGTTATTTTCTCACTTCTAAAAGGGCACAAAACTGTAACAAACTAAGTACCTTAAGTAGCAGTAAACTCCAATGGCTCCAACTGCCATTATTTGTCCAGAGCGTAGCTGTGATAGTATAACCTTGTTTAGATGTGGGAGGAATATCTAGAAACCTCAATCTTCTATGCATGTACCACACAATAAAAGCTACTACTAGCAGTGGATCGGTTATTACTCATTTTGTTTTCCATCCACTGCAAACAGATATAAAATTATACTCTGAACACTTCTTCCATTACCTTCTCAACATAAGATCTCTGTCCTCTGATTTTCAAGCAAAACTCTTAAAATTAATCAACAGAAAAAGGCAGAGAGCTATTTTATTTCATTTTTACTATTAGATATAATTTGATCATTGCTCTGATTTACCACTTTGCCATCATCATTAGGAAGATTATAATTGCCCAAATGATTTCTGATAATTATCCAATGTCAGCCTCTACCAGTCACAAGTTATGTATCTCATAACTCATATCCTTAAAAATAAAGTAAATCACCACTTAGATGTTTTACTTTTAACATAAAAGCCAATCTGTTCCAGAATATACAAAGAGAGTAAAACCAGCACATAAATTTAAGACACAGGTTTTATATGGAATAGAAATAGGAAAATTCCCATACTCAAACCTGTAGAGCCTCTGACATAGTCAC
The DNA here is from genome assembly GCA_011074415.1 of Stictonetta naevosa. Classification (NCBI taxonomy): domain Eukaryota; kingdom Metazoa; phylum Chordata; class Aves; order Anseriformes; family Anatidae; genus Stictonetta; species Stictonetta naevosa. The sequence continues at coordinate 5,572,713 of CM021716.1, forward strand.
ACATAAGGAAGGAATAGAGGGACTTGTCAAAAAGATCATGTCTGTTAATCAAAGCAGTATGCAAACTTTTAGAAATTAGTAAGTGAATGAGAATTTCATGTAGTAGTCTCTAGAAAGCGAACATAGAGCAACCATATTTTTACAGCTTCTGCCTTCCTACATTCTTCAAAGACATGTACTTTCCCCATTTCCCATCTTCTGAAGACATACAATTACATAGAGCTGAAAAAAATATATATTTCTCCCAAATTAGCTAGGCAAAAAAGAAATTGAGCTCAGAACACTTTAAGGAACGTTTTATACAATGACCAGAATCCCAGTACTGAGGCAGGAGCATGCTTTCAAACACAGTCCTGTCCCTGAACTTCAAAATAACTTGAGAATCAGAATGTTGCTTTAAAATAAAAAATAATTAAAATATATATATATAATAAATCAATATTAGTAAAAATAAAGGAGAAGATAAAAATTGCTTACAAACAGGAAGAAAAATGATAACTTATGTGGGCAGATTAGATTCTAAATGGAGCTCATAGATAGCACAGGAAAAAAAGCCCCACTAATCTGTATCTATTACATGAGAGAATATGACTTCAGCTAAAAAGAAAAAATAAAAAACAACACAAAACAAGAAAAAAAACTTTACTACTGGGGTAAAAGAAAAAAACATTAAAACACACTTTACATTCCACCAGTTATTCAGATGACAGGTACTGAAGTTATTTTAAATCAGACAGTCTAAACAACTTACCACAAAGCATTTAACAGGTCAGCTTACAAGCAGGGAGTAAGATAATAACTGAGAGGAGAATTCAGCATCAAAGAGGAGCACTCCCTCCCCCTGAAATCCTTAGGGCAGGAATCTGGAGTTCCTTCTGTAGTCAGTGCTTTGATTGATCAATTGATCGACCTGCTCACCCATCTCTCCACACCCCAATGGCTTCACTCTATACCGGTGGAATCGTTTCCTCTTTGAAGGAAGACTGGGTAACCAATTTAAAGCAGGTGCTATCTGTTAACTGGGGAAGCTGAGTGGGAAACATTTTCAGTAAGTCATGGAACAGCTAAATAATTTCTTATAGTTAAACGATTACATGGATAATAAGGCCATCATACATGTGTTGGTTTGACACAGATCTTAGAAAAACTGGAAAAGGACTTAGAGAACTTGATTTACAAAAAAAAAAAATAGAGTAAGATCTCTTGTCATCAGCAAAGTCACTTAAGAAACACTACCTCTGCTTCTAATGAAAAAAACAGATAACTGAATAGTGGATATGTCCATATGGATAACTGAAGTACTGAGAGAAAAGTAGTTTATACTTCTTTTATAATTTTATAATTCTGTGGGCTCATCCTGTTCAGCTGAGCCAGAAGAATATTAGGAAGTTACCTGTTCAGCTAGACATCTCTCAGGAGGAAAAAATAAATAAAATAAAATAAAATAAAATAAAGAAAAAAAGAAAAGAAACAGAAATTTTCTACAGTGAAGAGAAAGGTTTAGAAGGATTCAGGTCCTGGAAAATGAAATTGAACCAATCAGATTAACAAGTTACTGGAATCTTTATCACTTTGTTTAATTAAGAATTAAGCAGTGTAACCAAGGCAGGGTCTATGGACTGCCACAGTATAAATCAGACCGTGTGATCTCAGTGGTCCTATTTGGTTTTGTAAGCCTGTAGCTTCACTACAACTCTGTTCTCCCCTAAATATTTAGTAGCATGTTGTTTACCCAGTCTTATTGTAGCAGCTTCTGACTATTTTCTTAAGAGCTCTTCTAAATTGTCAGTTCAATAGTCACTTCTAAATCTAATATAAACATACAGTAACAAGCCTAATAGCCATGTTGCAGGCAGTATCCATAAAACAATTTACAAGAACCCCATCATTCATACTGATCACTACAAATTTAAAATTATTTATTCCCTGTGCCTTCTCCACTTTACTGGAAAAACAGCTCCCATCATTCAGCGTTGTTTCCTTCAATATTAGTTGTGTGTAAGTGTTTCCATTATTAACAGACTATTCTCAGTTTTAAAATTCATTCCAGCCTCACTTACAGCAACTAACGTCTGTATGAAATGTGAAATGAGGATCCGTCCCTTTGCTTTACACACACCATCACATTGGCTAGTTTTGAAGAGGGTGTAATTTTGCCTGCTTCATTGATTTTATCTGTGTTAGTTTTAAATAAAAGTGATACAGCAGACCAGACTGACAGATGTGTCTAATTCATTCCTCAATGTCTCTGACTCTGGAGAATGCACAATTACCTCCAGGCAAGCTATTCCAATATTTCCCTATCACAAACATTGGAAAGGTTTTCCTTATACCTCATTTAAATCTTTTCTCCCATAATTTAAACCTCTGTTTCTTACCCTTTCTATCCTGAACAATGAAGGCAGCGGACAGAGATGGCTCTAATAGGCTCTGAATGAGCAATAGCAGGGAGGAGAGCAAGCAGTGAATTTTTTAGTGAGTTATTGCAAGTGTAACGGACAAGTTTGTCTCCTAATAGGCCTCTAATCCCAACGCAATTGATCTCTGAACCCCACTGAGTCATAGCTTCTAGCTACTGTAAAGACTGATTCTCACACTTTATTACCATACTAAGACTTGAGCTATGATGAACGTATGGCACAGGGGGCTCAGCTGAAAATCCTCAAAATGGATATTTATTTTCTTCCTTGTCAGCCTATCTGAGCTCATGTGATTTTGTTCTAAACTGTGTGGCATATGGTTTATATAATTACAAGGTTTTTGACAGACCAGTGTAGCTGCAGAAAATGAAAATAAACTCAGTGTAGATTGAGGGAGTCTCTGTGTACAGAGTTATCCCCCACTTATATAAACACATAGAGAGATTTAAATGACTTTATATATAACAGTAATAAATACATCTGTAAATCAGGGATTTAAAATACATATAAGCCAAGTCATGGTAGACATTGTGTATTCCTGCAGGACAAATCTGTGTAGATTAGCTGGGTGCCTCACTTGTCGCTCTGAACTGTGCTCAGGAAGCCTCAGGCAGCCCGTAAGCAGGGTTGATGCACTCTGTACAACTTCCGCAGCTGCAGCTGTGTGTATGGGGATCAGACACAGACAAAAGGAAGGGTCTGTTTTCTTCCGGTGATCAAATGATGTCTACTTTTAACAGGAATAGACTGCAGAGGATGCCATCAATGTCATATACTGATGCTTTTGTAACATTCATGTGTGATATGAGATATTTGGACCAGGAGCGCAGTGAATAAAGCGGGCAAACAGAGTGTGGCACATCAGCCATGGCAGGGCCCAGCAGTTCGTGCAGGCCGGGTGAGCAGAGAGGGCGCTGTCACCGCTGTTTTCCAACGGTGGTTGTAACCTGCTCGCAAAGAGCCCAGCCATGGTATCCACCCAGCAGAAAGCCTTGGCCTCTTTGTCCCTTGTGACCTCTCCAGCCACAGCTAGCGATGTGGCTACCATACAAAGATCTCGGGGGAACACGCGGCCGTCCAGGCCTTGGGCTGCTGGGTGTGCCCGAGTCTTCTGTCAGTGTCTGACAGCAGCAGCGGTGGGTATGCCTGTGGGAGGTGTGCCCAGGCTGGAGAATTGCTCAGCCTGGTGGCAGAGCTTCAGGAGGAGGTGAGCAGGCTGAGGAGCATCAGGGAGTCAGAGAGGGAAACTGACTGGTAGAAGCATACTCTACCCACCGAGACAGAATCACGAGCCAGCCGCCACACCAGAAACAAAGGTTCCCCTACCCCACCAGGCAATAGGAGGGGACCTAGGTCATGGAGGGGAATGGAAGCAGATTTCTGTTTGGGGTGGTAGGCATGCCCCCTCCCTAACTACCTCACCTTCCTAGGTACCTTTATGCAAGTGGTATGAGGCTCTGGAACTTGGCAGTCAAGCAAACGATGATGTAGACGAAAGCCCATCCCAGTTGGAAGGGGTGCCTAAGGCAAGACAACCTACCCCCCACATCTCCTATCAAGAAAGAAAGAAGGGTCATATCGTCATAGAGGACTCCCTTCTGAAAGGGACAGAGGGCCCGATTTGCTGTCCAGACCCAACCCGCAGGGAAGTCTGCTGCCTCCCTGGGGCTCGGGTAAGAGACATAGCTAGAAAAGTCACTCGCCTGGTACGGCCCTCTGACTACTACTCACTACTGGTTTTTCAAGCTAGTAGTGATGAGGTAGCAAGGAGAAGTCCAAGGGCAATCAAAAGGGACTTTATGGCTTTGGGGCAACTGGTTAAAGGATCAGGAGCACAGGCTGTGTTTGCCTCCATCCTTCCAGTAGAAGGGATCAATATCAACAGGCAGACTCAGCTCATTAATACATGGCTCCAAGACAGGTGCAACCAACAGAACTTTGGCTTTGTTGATCACGGAAAGCTCTATGTGACACCAGGCCTGCTGGCACCAGACAGGATGCACCTCTCTCAGAGGGGAAGAAGGATTTTTTCACATCATACGATGGATGAATAACTGGCTGAGGAGTAGGGCTCAAAGGGTTATGGTAAATGGGGCTACATCAGGCTGGCAGCCAGTCACCAGTAGGGTCCCCCAGCACTCCATTTTAGGGCCAGGTCTTTTCAATGTTTTAATAAATGATTTGCATGTAGTACTAGAAGTTGTTTTTGAGTAAGTTTGCTGACAATACTAAACTGTGAGGAGCTGTTGACTCTGTTGAGGGTGGAAAGGCCTTGCAGAGAGATCTGGACAGATTGGAGAGCTGGGCAAGCACCAACCGCATGAAGTTTAACAAGAGCAAGTGCTGGGTTGCACCTGGGAAGGAGCAACCCTGGCTATATGTACAGACTGGGCAATGAGACGCTGGAGAGCAGCCTCACAGAGAAGGATCTGGGGGTTGTGGTTGACAGCAAGCTGAATATGAGCCAGCAGTGTGCCCTGGCAGCCAGGAGGGCCAACCGTATCCTGGGGTGCACTGAGCATGGCATTGCTAGTCGGTGGAGGGAAGTGATTGTCCTGCTCTGCTCTGGTGTGGCCTCACCTCGAGTACTGTGTACAGTTCTGGGCACCACAGTATAAAAAGGATGTGAAACTGTTGGAGAGTGTCCAGAGAAGGGCTACAAAGATGGTGAAGGGCCTAGAGAGGAAGACGTACAAGGAATGGCTGAGGTCACTTGGCCTGTTCAGCCTGGAAAAGAGGAGGCTGAGGGGAGACCTCATCATGGCCTACAGCTTCCTCACAAGGGGGAGTGGAGGAGCAGACACCAATCTATTCTCTTTAGTGACCTTTAGTGACCCGCGGGAATGGTGTCAAGCTGAGGCAGGGGAGGTTCAGGCTGGATGTCAGGAAGAGGTTCTTCACCGAGTGGGTTGTTGCGCACTGGAACAGGCTCCCCAGGGACATAGTCATGGCACCAAACCTGTCGGAGTTTAAGAAACATTTGGACTGTGCACTTAGTCATATGATCTGAGTTCTGATTTTTGGGTAGACCTGTGTGGAGCCAGGAGTTGGACTCAATGATCTTTGTGGGTCCCTTCCAACTCGGGATATTCTGTGATTCTATCATTCTTTATTTAATCAAGGAACACGTTTTATAGACACAAGAAGAGTATTGCTCAAAGCTAGTGCAGCCGAATTTGCTGCAATGATAGAACATATCTCAGCTACCCAACAAATTGCTTTCCTTTTCCAAAGTAAGAGGGAACTCTGAAGCAATTTTCATTGTAGCACATTTTACTTTTGCTGAAAATATAAGAAAACCATTTGATACAATCAAGGAAATGAGGGAAAGGTATATTTTAGTAAGATGCTTTTAAAACTGTGAAGTTAGATAATGTAATAAGAGTGTATTGGTGCTGTGGGTTAACCCTGGCTGGCTGATAAGTGCCCAGCAAGCTGCTCTTTCACTCCCTCTCCTCAGCAGCACAGAAGGAGAAAATACAGCAAAAAATCTCATGGGTTGATAAGGACAGGGAGACCACTCAACAACTACGATCACAAGAAAAACAGACTTCACTTGGGGAAGATTTAATTTATTGTTGATTAAAAATAGAATGCTATAGTGAGAAACAAACAAACAACAAAAACAAGCAACAATTTCCCCTACCCCCTTCTTCCCAGGCTTAGCTTCACTACCAGTTCATAGAATCACAGAATGGTTTGGGTTGGAAGGGTCCGTAACAGCAACTGCTCCAACATGGGTCACCCACAGGTGACAGTTCCCCCCACATCCACCTGCTCCACCGGGGGCTCCTCACAGGCTGCAGCGTGGAGATCTGCTCCACGTGGGACCCATGGGCTGCAGGGGGACAGCCTGCTCCACCAGGGGCCTCTCCACAGGCCGCAGGGGAACTGCTGCTGCCTGCCTGGAGCACCTCCTGCCCTCCTGCTGCACTGACCTGCGGGTGTGCAGGGCTGGTTCTCTCCCATTTTCCTCATGCTGCATCACACTGTCACTGTCATGATGTGATCAATACCTCCAGTTCTTTCCCTTCTATTATTTGAAATCCGAAAGTTTTAAAGTTTGGATTTATTTTATTTTTTGCACTCAAATTTAAGTGTTTGAACTTGGCCTGTGTACTGAGACATACTCAATTTCTACTCCATTCCTCAGGAATATCCAGCTGGGGATGATGAGAACAGGGTAGAGAAACAATAAAAGAGTACAAAAAAGGAAAAAAATAAATGCATGAAAGGCATTTGTCTAAGGAATCTCCATGTCAAAAGCAACAGGACATAGTGGATAGCTGAAAATGAAAAGAAACAAAAGGTAGAACCAGAAAACAGAAAATAGAAATAAAAGGAGTAGGGGAGCAAGAAGGGTAGAATGAGTTCAATAACTTCGGGAAGATGCTTAAGTTAAAATCACACAGAAATTTAACAAACAACTTCAAATGCTTGTCTCTGTACACTTGTCTCTGTACAACATGCAGAATTTGTTTTAGTAAACTCATTGTGGTTATGATACAGAAAAAACTAGAGAACAGACAGTGCCTGGTGCTGGACCTCTGTACCTGGGAATTAAAACAAATAAACAAAAAACTAGGAGAAAAGAGTCTGGAAGGAAGAACAAAAGTAATGAGAATTAACTGAAAGAAGCCCTCCGATGCCCTTTGCCAGTCTGACTTAACTCAATAGTATTTCATAGCCTTTCTTCAATTTAAAGCAGCAGAAATTTGGATGTATCACACTGGCAACCTATGAAAATTTTAATCCTAGAAATTCACTTTTTTTGTTAAAAACAAGTTAAGAATAGCACTGTTTTCTGCAGGTGAATAAGGATTTACTTAAACCCATTTTATAAAAGGGGAAGGGTTCTTTCTGCCAGCTGGCCACAGCAGGGAGTGGATTGGTGTCCTGCATCGCAGGGGCATCAGGAAGACACACTCATCTGGCATCAAGTTGGGCAGATGAATGAAATCAGCAAGCTGCAGATACGTAACCACTGAGCTTCACCTGCAGTTCTGCCTCCAGTGTAACTTCTGGAAAGCCAAAGGGAAAATAAGTAGGCTGGAGAAGAAACAGAGCTGACACCAATAAGTAGAGGTATTACAGAAGTATTATAAAAATAGTCTCAGGGTATGTCTTGAAAATACTATAAACAAAAAATATATAAATAAATAAATAAAATTTAGAAAAGGATTTCTGATTATGGTCAGTAGCAGATAGGCGATATACAAGATGTTTTCCACAGAAAAAAAAGCCTTTCACACCAACATTGCACTTACGGCCAGAGGGAGGGGATGGATGTGTGCACAAGGAGACCCACTGTACTCCATTCTGTCTTTCCACATGCAGATTGTGTGGATAGCAAGTCCTTGAAAGTACTTTTGCTATGATGATTATTGATGGTGATGGTGCCCATCCACACAGCCAGCAATGACACTGCCAAGGGAGGCCTTGGAGCCATTGAGAGGAACTCAGGTTCTCAGTGGAGCAGGGATATATAAAAATCTGAGGTACTCAATGTCTTCCTCAGCTTTCAAAGGTCAAGTCTGCTTTTGGCCTCCCAGGTGCCTGAGCCTAGAGGCAGGGCCTGCAGGAACACAGCACTACATAGTGCAGGCAAAGATGCAGTCAGAGGGCACTTAAATCAAGTGGACATAGGAAAGTCCATGAGACCAGGCAGGGTGCACCCTAGGGCACTGAAGGTACGAGTCAATGCCTCTGCCTCTGTTCGCTATCATCTTTAAAAGGTTGTGGCAACAGAGGGAGGGTCTCCAAAAGTTGTCAAAGATATGTTGATAAAATTGCTCAACACAATAGCAAACCATTGCTGAGACTCATTTCCTTGCCTCTCTTCTACATACAGGTTTTGACTGATCTTGTTTTTCTGACAATGGGATTTTTTCTCCCCAGGATGGAAAGAAAGAACCTCTTCCTAAGCCTATTGCTCTGCTACAATTTGCTCAGAGCTACCAATTCTCACATGGTAATTGAGGAGAAGACAGAACGCAACCTGTCAAGGAACAACAAAATGAACCTATCAGATCTCCCACCCATCTCCATAGTAGGTTAGTAAAATCTGCCATTTGATGCCCAATTAACAGCACTTCCAGAAAGCACAGCTGTTGATTAATATGTACTATTTTGATAGCTTACTACAACATTGCACTTTCATACAATGCCTTTGTACTATACAGAAGTGCAGTAGCAGTGCAGGTGCAGTATCCAAGAATGGCAATGTGGCAAACCACAGTTAATTCTAAGAAGAAAAAATGTAAGAATAAAAAAATCTGCCTTTTGCATTCATCCTTCCCCTATATGCATATAAATAGAATGAACATTTGACATCCAAAATGCAAGAATAACTCCAAAGAGTTATAATATGCTAAATAATATTATACAAAATGCTCAGGTAAAAGTGAGCATATCTTGGCATAATGCTCACCTTTTCTGTAGACCGCTATCTTGGTTGATTATTCCAAAAAGGAAAATACAGACATTGTTTTGCTCTAGCAGCTGAAGCAGCACACTAGGGTTACCGGACCAAGGGACCTTCCAGCCCTGCAGGTACCTCTGCTGTGAGCAGGAGGATGCCAGCAAGTCTCATCATTCTCACTGAAGTGAGCTGGGAACAGCATCACTTGCCTCACTCCAGTGTATTGTGAGATGTAACTAGAAGCCTATCCTTTTCCCCTTATTTTTGCTGGGCTCTGTGCATTGCACAGCAGCTAGATGAAGAAATGGAGCTGTGCTGAAATGAGTGTACACGAGCATGAGAGGAAAGCATTGCTAGAGGGAAAGAGCAATGATTTGGAGGAGAAACAAATGGGGAAAGCATCTGGGAAAAGCAGCCAGATATAGAAGTGGGCACAGAGATGGGTGCAACCAGCAGCACAGTCCTACAGCAAGCTGCTGCTGCTTCCACTGCTCAGGGATGAGGATGATACCGCATGTGGTGGTATTTATTATAACAACAGTGCCGTGGTAAAAGGCAGATGGTATGGTCTTTCCCATCACTACCACAGAAACCATTAATTCAGAAATAATAGTAAGAGTGTTTAAATAACCAAAGCCTACTCTCCACTCCTAATACATGTAAGGAGTTGATTTAAATCATTTTTATGATTTATCAGTTAGAATTTATCATGGTGATCCACATAATCTACTACATGCAAACAGAGACATTTCTCATCGTCTTTGTTTAAATATTTACAACATGCTTCCTATCCAAATCACATTTTCTTACAAGTCCTGCTCCTTCTGATTGGCCACATAGAACAGGAATGAGGCACTCATATTTACAGCTTATTTTTTAAATGTTGCTATAGAAATACTCGAGTAATAAACCTCACTTGCAATCAAGCTTACACACCTGCCAATAAATCACAGTGGTCATGGTATCAAAGGATGTTATCACTGGCTCTAATACAATAAAACCTGAGATGGGAATTGAATCATATCTTAAAACATAAGCAGAGGAATTCCTAGCATCAACATGATGCAATCATCTAATTAGTGCAGGGTTTTTATAACACTTCAAATTGCAGTTGTATCAACAGAAGTTAGAGGTGTGTATTATTAATAATCCTGTATTACATTTCCCTGTATTTTCATAGATGAGATTTGTAAGGAGCTGGTTAATTAGGCAGTAGTTGAAAACATGGTAAGTAGAACGTGAGGCATATGAAATTACTGGCAGGTGTTTTACCTAATGCAGAGGAACTAAGGAAGAGATGACTACAGTACATATCCTTCAAAAAAAGCATTTCCTTGCTTCCCTCTCAGCTGCCTGCTGGGCATAATTTTCTTTGCCAAATTGCATGGAACAACACACATTTATGTCACAGCAATGTATAAATCTCAGTTTAATGACATCATACAACATTTAACTGAACAAAATGAAAACAATTTTGTAAGTAAAGCATTCCAATAGAATTGCAGTTGTAATGTAGAAAATTAAATGAATGTAGAATTAAATGACTTAGAAGCAACTCAGTTACCAAAGGGCAACTCAGTTTCAAAGGGCAGTATAACAAAACCAACGTAACATGTCAGCTGGAACTGGATCTAAACCCCTAATACCACTTGGTGCGATGCCTGCTTAAGCCGTGCTCTTACTGAGTGGCCTGAAATTCTTTATGCCTGAAATTTAGTTGTTCCTCCCATTGTCTCTTAGAGACAGATGTGTAACTCTATAATAATGCAAGGATAGTAAATGAAACTGCCAAGCAGTGCATTCTTAATTGTGTAATTCTGCAAATTCTGGCAATTATTAAGTGTTCAAATGAATCTCTATAGCAAATTCTGGAAGACAAGAAGCCACTATTCATCAGTGGGCATATGTAAATCTTTTTATGCCAGTCATTCCTTACATGGAGCTTGTGCTTATTACAAACCTCACACACAGATAACCAAGATTTTGAAAATACCATGATAGATCAGTGAGACAAGAAGTGTCTCACACTTTAGCAGAAAAGTCTTGCTGTTAGATCCCAAGACAAGTCTTAGTCGTGAAGTTAATATACACTAACAAATAATTTTAGAGCTGATATAATAATAATGCTAATATTCCTCACAGGATAGTATCGGAAATTTCATAATACTGGTGTTTTTGTCTAAAATAAAACAAACAAAAAAATACATCAGGCAGTCTGCAGTCCCTCTCTTCCCCTGCCCCCCCTCAACAAAAAAAGTACCAAATTGAAAAAAATCAGCTACCAGAGTTGAGAACCCAGGGCATATTTGTTAATTCCTGACAAATTTATGTCGGTAACAACACCTCTTACAGAACAAATTTTGGAATTCCGAAGGTTTTCCCCCATTTTTGTTCATGTGATTGATGTGCATTAACAGCCTAATTTTTTACAGAGAGCCCTTGAATTTTATTTATCTGAAACTATTGTTCACATTGGTCCAAATATCTAAAAAACACATTTGGCAAATGTAGGAAAAAAGAAAAACAAAACACTCCTAAAATACAAATGTCAATGCTCTTCTGTTTTACATGAGCAACAGTGACAGCAAAAGTTCAGATGCTACTTTTAAGTGAGGACAGTTCCTAGAACTTCATTACTGCAAAACATTCAGCTGTGGAAGACTGCAGTGATGTGGTAGCAATGCAGGTTATCTGCCTTCTATTGCACAAAAATAGTATCAAGCATCTCTATTAAATTATATTTGCTGTGAGACTCATTTAATAATATGTTTTGATATTCTCTTTGAAGATTTAACTAAAAGATCCCAGAGAGTCAGCAGGAAAGAGGCAGAGAACAAGAAATCTTCCAAGGTAGGTGGCTGTTCAGAAAATGTCACCAAATTAGAATGGTTTGTTACTTCTGTAATTTTCCTCAGTGCATTCATTTGAAAAGCTTTTATGGTCATTCTCTGATCTAAATAATTTGCATACAGTTTGAAGCTTAATGCAGTAGAAACAGATGAAGAACATGAATGATGGAAAGAAAAGTATGATCTTAGATTTGTTACAGGTTTTTGGGTTTTGTGTTTTGTTGTTTTTTAATTGGTTTTGGTTTGTTTTATTTTACAGTCCTCTTATACAAAAGGTAACTTAGCCTTGAGTTGCTTTAAGTATTTGAAAGACTGTTTAGTTATCTGCCAAAAAAGATTCCAGTCTTGCCATGGAGGTTAACTGTCCAGGCTCTGCAGCCCAGGGGCATAAACTCACTGTCTGTTCATTTTTAACTACGGGTGCTAAAAAATAAAAGTAGAAGCATCCACAAAATTTAGTATTTGCTTGAAAAATATTACCAAGTAATTTTATCAAATCTGTAGATACAGATTGATAGATTTCATTAACCTGTAGCCTTTAGGCCTTAAATGTGAAACTACCTGGACTGGACTCCTACATTTTTAAAGACTCTCTAGGAGAGTAGAGAATAGCATTCTTACTTCATTTTTAGTTAAGAAAATAAATGATAGCCATTTACAGTCACAACAGGCATTTGCAGCCAAACCAGTAATAGCTGCAACCAGAAACATTTAGAGCTCCTTCTTTTCCTTTCTAATTGGTGTCCTGTATGGTCAGCATTCCCTGGAACACTTCCTAAATCCAAAGGATGGCTCAGATTGAAAGAGGCTGCAGCAAGACAGTATTTCCCGTGATCCAGTCCAACCACATCAATTCCATGTTGCTACCTAATATAGGTTCCACTGCTAGCAACCACCTACTAATCTCAAGCCACAAGTTCCCATAACTCATTTTATTTGCATCTAACCTTTATTCTGACCCATACTTGTTTTATGTTTGTATGAATTTTCATTTTTTTGTTGTTGTAGAAAAAAGCTGAACTGAAGAACCCTCCAAAACCAAGGCCCACACCTGCAGCTGACTGCGTGCCAAACTTCAAAACCTGCAAACCACACTTGAATTCATGTTGTAACTACTGTGCCTTGTGCAAATGCCGAATATTTCAGACCATCTGCCAATGTCTAACGTTAAACCCGAAGTGCTAAACCAAACCAGGAACACATTACGGCTTCTGTCTTTCATTAGCTTCTCAAGTGTATATGTCAAACTGTCTAATGTGCATAGCAATTTAAGTAGAGAGCTTTGAAGCTGGTAGGTTGGATTTGCTCCTCTTCAATGGACAATGGTAGTTTTCCTCAGGTGGATAATTCTGTCATAAACAAGATGGGTTTTTAGTGAGCAGACAACCAGGGAGATAGACTTTAAACAAGCGTTTTTAGCAAAACTAACCTGCATTTAAGAAGAATTCTGGGTTCTCGGTTTTTGTTTGTTTGTTTTAGGGTTTTTTGATTGATCAGTGGGATTTTTTGTTTTTGAAGGGTTTTATTCACCCAAGAATTCAGTACAGTCTAACCAGCACTGCAAAACCTGCACCAACAGCACACTGAAATAGGACCGGTTAATCCAGTGAGGGAGCAGAGCTTGAGTTTGCCCACAATGACAGCACAACACCAGCTTCCAACAGAGCCAAAACATAATGCTGAAAATGCAGGTTTCAGGGTCAACTCCCTCCTCACACATTCAGCAAAAATCAGGACTCAAATCTACATAGGTTACTATACATAAAAAGATGTGCACAAAATAATAAGGCATTTTTTAAGAATCCCCAGCTGAGCATCAGTATCAGTACATCCACCTCCAGAGATTTTAGTCATTCTACCAGTAACCAGTATGTCCAGGGTGTATAACCTACACAAATTCAAACCCTGAATGTACCTGTGACTCATAAGTTAAAAATCAGATTTTTTCCCCACTCGTAGCTATAGGAAAGTCCTTAGGCCAGTCTCCTGTTTCCATATCACTTCACTTAGAGTACAAAAGCAGGGACAAATAACCAGGACTTTGAGGAAGAAAGGAAAGATAAACAAAAAATGAATGTGTTGCCCACATGTATACCTTGAAGAAAACCATTTAAAAGCAATCAATTTCTCTTTTGAGTCCACGCGTTCATTCCCTTTTATGTTCAACTCCCAGCAGCTACCCTAGGTATGAATTTAGGTGGTAATCTCTACATGCTGCATGCAACCAGTGAGCACAGGAGAAAAATTATCTAATGTTACGTCAACCTTTCAAAGTTCAGAAACTGCCTTGAAGGTATGGATGAAGCTCAAGGCAGCAGCAGCAGCAAACAGGTGGCTAGAAACAAGACATCTTCCTCTGGTTCTTGAAGCTCTTTGCTTAATCTTGATTTATCCAAGATGACATAGTAGGAGAACCCTTCTTGGTTAAATTAGGAGAGAGGTGGTAGGTCCTGGAGAGCAATGAGGAAGCAGACCAGTGCCCAACACTGAAGGCTCTTCACAGAATCATAGAATGGTTTGGGTTGGAAAATACCATTAAGGATCACCTAATTCCACACCCCGCCACCATTGGCAGGGACACCTTCCACCAGCCCAAGCTGCCCAAAGTCCCATCCAGCATGGCCTCAAACACTTCCAGGGATGGGAAATCCACAGCTTCTCTGGGCAACCTGTTTCAGAACCTCACCACTCTCAGAGTAAAGAATTTCTTCCTTACATCTAATCTAAACCTGCCTTCTTTTAGTTTAAAGCCATTACCCCTTGTCCTATAACTACAGTCCCTGACAAAGAGTTCCTCACCAGCTTTCTCGTAGGGCCCCCTTTAGATCCTGTAAGGCCATTGTAAGGTCTCCTTGGAGCCTTCTCTTCTCCAGGCTGAACAACCCCAGCTCCCTCAGCCTGTCTTCGTAGAAGAGGTGCTCCAGCCCCTTGATCATCTTTGTGGCCCTCCTTTGGACCACCTCCAACAGCTCCACATCCTTCTTGCGCTGGGGGCCCTAGCCCTGGATGCAGGGCTCCAGGTGGGTCCTCACAAGGGCAGAGCAGAGGGAGACAATCACCTCCCTCAACCTGCTGGCCACTCCTCTGTTGAGGAGGTCCCAACAGTCTGTCCCAACAGACCTCTGAGGAAAACCACTTGTCACCAGCTTCCACCTGGACATAGAGCCACTGACCAGCACTCTCTGGCTGTTGCCATCCAGTCAATTCTTTATCCACTGGACGGTCCACCCTTCAGATCTGTATCTCTCCAATTCCACTACCTGTGAATTTCCTTATACACCTCAGTTTGACCAGCAGGTCTTTGCTCAACCATGCCAGTTTCCTGCCTTCCCTGCTTGATTTCTTACATATGGAGATGGAGAGTTCTTACACCCTAAAAAGAGTCCTTAAAGAGCTGCCAGCTCTGATCAGTTACTCTGTCCCTAAGGACAGTGTCCCAGGAGATTTCATCCACTAATTCTTTAAAAAGATGGAAGTTCATTCTTCAGAAATTCAGGGTCCTGACTTTGCTCTTTGCCATGCCCGCATTCCTCGAGATCATGAACTCAACTAGGGTGCAGTTGCTGCAGCCAAGGCTTCCTCCAATCTTAACCTCTTTAATGATTTCATCTGCACAGGTGAGCACCAGGCCCAGTAACGCTTCTCCTCTGCTTGGTTTGTCTAACACCTGGACCAGGAAATTATCCTTGATGCACTCCAGGAGTCTCCTGGATTGCTTACAGCCTGCTGCGTACCTTTTCCAGCAGACATCCAGATGGTTGAAACACCCCATCAGGATGAGCGTGCAATCGTAATGTTTCATGTAGTTGAAGCAAGAAGGCCTCATCAACAGGTTCCCCTCGATCAGGTAGCCTGTAGCAGACCCCAGCCACGAGGTGTCCTTTATTAATCCACTCCTTAGTTTCCACCTACATGCTCTCAACCAATTTCTCAGAGGCAGCCCTTTGCAATCTATCCATTTCTTAACATAGAGGGCAACACCCTACCCCTCCTTCCCTGCCTCTCTCTTCTGAAAAGCTTGTAGCCCTTGACTGTGGTGTGTCCAGTTGTATGATTTGTCTCACCATTTCCATGATAGCAATTAGGTCACAGTTTTCTAATTGTACTGTGGTTTCCAACTCTTCCTGCTAATTTCCCATGCTGCATGCATTAGTGTAAAGGCACTTCAGCTGGGCTATCAGCCACATCACCTTTTTAGAGGAGCCCTCCCTAATTCCTTTGGGACAATTCACAGTTATTTTCCCTGCTGCTTCCTAAAATGTCAGTGTTCTCTGATTCTTCTGTTACTCTGAAGCGCATCCCCTTCCCCTGCCAAATCCAGTTTAAATCCAGTTTAAAGCTCTGCTAATAAGGCCGGCCAGCTCACTGCCCCACTTGGTCAGGTGCGTCCCAACTTGTGTCAGCATGCCCCGTCTCTTGAAGGTGTATCTGAGATCCTGCTGCTTCTCACATCTGCCAGATTCCAGCTCCCTTGCTTTTAAAATTCTTTGTTGCTCTTTCTCCCCCACTCCTATACGATCCTTTTTCATCCTGTGAGCTTTACTTGATTTTAGTCTTTTCCCTTCCTCCCACTTAATAGCTAGTCACCTGAGGAGCCACGTACACCCCCAGGGCTAAACTCAAATCTTTTGTGTTCACTGCTTGCCTGCAAGAGGACTGCAGGAATGTTCCTGCCAACACCCTTTTGCTTTCCCAGGCAGATATTTTCTAATGATGAATTCCTAACCCCAAATTTGAATTATCTAAGGCTCTGTGCAGGTCTAATTTGGAGGAAAATTCTCTACTGATTTATTTCTAAGTATAGCTAGGGGTATAAAATCTTCCAGGAAGGAAAAGAAAATGTAGGTGACAAATACTCTCTGAAGTGGCTCAAGCCATACATACTTATTTCTAACATCGGTCCAAAGCCCAGAGATTTAAACATAGGCCAGGTATTGACAGAAATGTCTATTCACCTTCTTAGAGAGAGATACAGTTGTCAGAGAGATTAATCTAAGAAAGAGCCTAAATGATTACAGGATGTCATTGTGTTCCTCATCTTTTATAAAATATAGCAGCTGTCATATATGGTGCAAACTTGAATTCTTTTAAATGTACATAATTAATTCTTTTAATCAGATATCTTGGCTCAGGAATCCGTAAGCTGTGGTTAAGAAGAGGATAAGAAGGAATACATTATGATGGACTTATGAAACAGAATTTGGCCCCATCTTTTACTAGGGAAGCTGTAAGTCCTGACAAGTTGTTTCAAAATTTTCATAAGAAAGCATCCTAAATTGATACTAAAATGATACCAGTAATCACACAACTTCAACCATGGGAAAAATATCCTTGTCTTATCAGAACATCCAGCTGGTCATAAAAATTGTACTTTAGCAGGGAGGAGGGGAGCAGTGGAGAAAAATGGGAGGAAGGAGAGCCAGAAATCAAACAGCTTATGCTATCATCTTGACAGCAGCTTCCACTCATGCTTGGCTGTCAGCTAAGGAAACAAAGTGCCAAGACCCACAGTGAGGAGCTAGAGACATCGAAGCTGAACGAGCAAAGTCCAAGGCTGTGCGTATCTGCAATGAAAAAAATATTTTTTTCATATGAGAATAAGGTCATTTGTTTTTAAATACATAGGCACATACTTTTTAATATAGCATTTATACATAGTGCATTTTGACCAATTCCATTTAGTAATATGCCTTTCTTTTTTTTGTAACCGGAATTGATTAGAAAGAGATCATGCTTTCTCTGCCATTCATCTATCTCACCAGATAATATATATAATCAAGCATTCTGAAATCGTTGTTAGTCTTAGTGACTTTTCTGGCTAAAGATCACATTGCATGTGGTATTGATAGGGTACAAAAATCAGTAAAATGTGTACAACTACTATATGCTTCCTGTATTTAGTTTGAACAGATATTGACACTAAGGAGTTGTTTGTAAGTACAAGAGTGCCGTAACAGAAATGTCATCAGCACACATATGATAAAACATATGCATGACAAAGATGAAGTGTTTAATTTTTAGTTGTCACATGCCAAAATAAGTTTGAAAACTTAACGGAATTCAAGGTTAGAGACATACCCAGTAATGCTGCAAGCCAGAGACATCTCTCTCCTAAAGACTACTGGAAATTTTTTCTTGATTACAGCTTAGTAGCATTAAGTACAAATAAATCACTATTGGCTTTTCCAAATATTGCCTGTCTTGTGGAAATTTAAAACTCTATTTTCCCTTCCAAAGTTCCAAATTGATTGCTTATAGTCACAAAGTTGAGAAAATCCAACTTTACCCCAGTGGATAAAAAAAATGGTAGAATTAACATCTTAACGACAACATCAGCTCCAAACTCCTCAGTAATTCACTTGGGAAACTATGAAAGTGCATGGGAGACCACAGGAGGAAAAACAAACAACATGTCAGTCTTTATTCCTTATCACAAAACGAGAAATTGTGGAGCCCAGAACCACACAGTATTCAAGGTGAGGCCCCACCAACAGAAAACAGAGGGACAATCACCTCTTTTGACCGGCTGGCTGTGCTGTGTTTAATGCACCCCAAAACACTTTTTTTTTCCCCCTTGGCTGCCAGAGCTTGCTGCTGGCTCGTGCTGAGCTGCTGTCCCCAGCACCCCCAGGCCTCATCCTGCAGAGCTGCTCTCCAGCCACGCATCTCCCAGGCTGTGCCCGTGTCCGGCACTGCTCCATCCCAGGGGCAGCACCCACCCTTTCCCTTTGTTGACTGCCCAATGCTCCCATCTATCCAGCTCCCTCTGTGAGGCCTCTGCAGGGAGTCAGCAGCACCTCCCAGTTCAGTGCCATCAGCAAACCTGCTGAGGATGTGTCCCACTCCTGCCTGCAGATCACTGATAAAGATGCTGAACATGCCTGACCCTAGAAATGAGCCTGGGGAACGCCGCTGGTGATCGGCCACCAGCCAGATGCAGCCCCATTCACTAGGGCCCTTTGATCTGTGAGGTTCCAGCTCAATACGAGGGGCCATTTCTTTACTGGGAGGGTGACAGAGCACTGGTGCAGGCTGTCCAGAGAGGTTGTGCAGTCTCCTTCTCTAGAGATATTCAAACCCTGCCTGGATGCCTTCCTGCACAATGTCCTCTAGGTGCTCCTGCCTGGCAGGGGGGTTGGACGGGATGATCTTCAGAGGTCTCTTCCCACCCCAGCCAATCTGTGACCTTATCATAGAAGGAAGTCACATCACTACGGAAGGACTTTCCCTGAATGAATCCATTGACTATGCCTGATAATATCTTTGTTCTTTAGCTGCTTTTCAGTATCCCCCAGGACAACCTTCTCCATTACTTTTCCAAGGACTGAGGTTAGACTAGTAGGTCTGCAGTTTCTCAGTTCTTCTCTCATACTCCTTTTTCAGATGGGTATAACATTAGCCAACTTCCAGTGAGCAGGTGTCTCCCCAGACTCCCACAAGTAAATTGCTGGGAGGGGTCCAGCTATAACATCCACTAATTACTTCAGTATGCTGGGGTGAATCCCACAAGGCCCCCGAAGACCTCATCTTGAAGATTCTTCCATGATTATAAAAGTTCTGGGGGAGACACCAGCCTTGGAGGCAACCATTGATGGGCTTGCCTGTTTCCTTCCCTACTTCTTGCAGTTACCTAGAGGATGTCATCTGTGTTTGAGCTGGGATGGGTTGGAGAGGCCATGGGGGCTGCAGCCCCTGCTGACGGTGATATTATGCCCACCCTTCTCATGCCAATGGCCCTGCCCAGAGTGCCAGGGATCCCTGACCCATCTCACCAGCTTCTCACCTGCAGCAACTGCCACCACCATTACAGGTCCTTGCAGTTTGAGGGATGTGAACATTTGCCCCCTCCACCTTCTCCTCCCACCCCCCCGTAACAGACTTCCCCCAAAAGCTGTTCAGCAGTGTAAGTGCCCAGTGCCATCTTAGACACATTAGGGTACCAGAGACAGACACTTAAGGCTGGCAGACATGACATGGGACCCATAGGAGACTGTCCCCAACTGGAACAGCAGCACGAGGCCAGAGGGAAACACTAAGCTGTCCAAGAGAGCAATTAATCACTCTCAAAGTACCCTTCTTAAATTTGTCATGCCTACAGATCACTCTCTGAGGTAATACAAAGATTTTATTGGCAGACTTCTCAGATGATAGCCATATGTTGGCCATCTGAATAAGACCCTCTCTCACATCTCCCAGAAGAAAAGGTAGGTTTTCAACATTTCTGCAAGAATTCTCAATGAAATGAAAAAAGTATATACAATTGCTGCATGACATACACACATGTGTTTCTATCCAGGAAATCCTCTGAGATGATGAAATCCTGGCCTGAAATACAGGAGCCCTGAAGTGGCTGTAATAATGTCGTAACAATTCACACATGGCATTCATTTAATACAGATAAAGGCAGGAAAAGACAAAAATGTCATAGAATGGTTGGGGTTGGAAGGGACTGTAAAGACCATCTAGTTCCAATCAATCCCTACACCATAGGCAGCGATACCTCCCACTGGCTACATATAGCCACCCCAGTGGTCCGGTTCAGGCCCCTTTGCATCAGTGGAGATCTTCACTCTGTGCAGCTGCCTCAAACAGGTAAACAACAGCATTACACAAATTAAAACAGTAATAGCCAGAAATCAACCATGAAAATACACAGTCTTTCTCTTCCTTGCATTCCATAATAAGTGTGACCTTAAAAAAATTAAATTTATTAAAGGACTTAAGTAGGTCTTTCACACACGGATGTTTCATAACTTCTCCATTAGGAAGTAAATATTTGCAGCACTAAATGAGTGTATCAGATGTTTACTTCCCTTTATTCTTTTCAACTTGTTCAATGTCCCTCCATTATTAGTGCTTTCTTCCCAGTGCAAGCATTTGGCCAGATGTCACTTCATCTACAAAATGACATCACAATAGCGGGTTAGACAGCATCTCAGGCAAAGGACTTAATTGCCAAAAAGGATCAAAAAGCTTGAATTTCTCTCTTAAACAAATACATATAGGAAGCAATTTTGGAGGGGAGGAAAACCAGGACCAGCACCTGTCTGTTCTGAGTAGAAATCACATTAGTAATGCAAAGCAGATACCTACAATAAGCACAGTCTCAAAACAAAATTCTATGTGCCAGCCTCATTACTAAGGATTTCAAGGTACTTCCAACATGCGCACATAAATAGTGCAACTAAAACGCATTTCCATTTACTTCAAAAATACTGTTTTTCTGTCAGGGAAAGAGACCACATGGCTTTGAACATAAAGCCCATTTAGTACTCTGTTACAGAAAAGATTTCCGAATTGATGCAACCAAAGCCAGAGCACTGCAGAAAATGTAACAGGTTTGCTGAGAAGTGTCTCTACACTCTGCAGAACGTGACAAAACTTTGAAAGCTTTGCTACAGACTTCCTAAATATCCACAAGAGATGAATTGACTTTCTACAGAATTTCAGGTAATCAAACAAGCAAAAGGGATGTCAGCCCCCATTCAGTTCAAAAGGATGCTGCAGAACTGTAAATTCTTTTTGGTTTTACCTTGGAAGTATTCTTCCTTCTGGAAATATTTTTCCTTTTATTAATTTTTTTAAACAGGTGGGTGGGTTTTTTTTTCCTTACTTGGCCTACAAACCACAAGCAGTCACAAATGGTTAGTGACTTAAAGAAAGGGAAAAATACTTAACTGTAATTGACACTTCCTACAGTTGTGCTAAGTTGTTCAGTGGCAAACAGTGCTACTGCAAGAACTACTGGGGCTTTACAATGTATATTTACTACATCTGATTTATCCTAACAAAAAAGGCTAAAAGGCTAAAAAAAAACACATTTGGCCTCTGAGAAACTTCAGATCGTCTTCAAGAACCACTATTATGAAAACAGGCTCCGACATGAATCACGCAGTCAGTGTAACTTTCATTTGCCCATTCCTTGTTCTCAGTGATCCTTAGCATTAGCCTTAGGAAATAACGATCACTGCTATCTCTGTACAGCTCCATCAACCTCCATTTCACAGAACATCTAAGCCACACAAAAAACAAACAGCAGGACCTTGCTAGACTGTACTGAAAGTCAGCTTCCTTTTTTTTTTTTTCCCCTAATCGTGGAAACTAGTGTATCAGGTTGAGACAAACAGAGAAAGACATTCAGCCTGTTCTCTCACATTGCTTCTGACTCGATGTTGGAGGGAGAAATAGAGGCAAGCATTGTAATATTTAAAAGAATAGTATTTTCACTGCTAGCAATAGGAAAAGTATCAACAGAAAATGAATCTGACAAGCGTTTAAGGAAACATGTTCTTGTTCTTCCTGGCCAAGTCACAGACCTGTCTAAAAGCTAGGAGTACAATCCATCATCATTAGTTTCATTTTACCAACAGGTTCAGTCATTCTGCAGGGGCAGGTTGCCCACGCAGCTCCTTGCTGTCCCAGGACAGCCCAACCACACTAAAGGCATTGGCAGTGAAAACTGCTAAATGCACTAAAAAGCAAACTGAGGTTGTATACAGGACATAATCCAGAACTTTTCCAAGTGTAGTAACTGGGTTTATTTTAACACTACTTTATTATTTTTTTTTGCTGTTGTTGTTCTGTTTTGTTTTTGATCATTATCTTTTTCTCTCATTATCTGACTGAGCATAAAGTTAGTCCCTCCCCCCTTTTCTTTTTTTCATAAGCCCCCTTTAAGTTTTGAAAAGCTGCAATAAGGTCACCCCAGAGGCTTCTCTCCTTCAGACATCTATTCCTTGTGCTCTCCACATTCCTGACATATCATACACACTTGCCTGCTTTTCCAAACCAGACTTCCCTTATGCACTGTTTGATATCTCATGTCTCCTTTTATTTTTGCCTTTCAAAATGAGCCTGCAAACAAGACTGAGGGAGGCAGCTGATGCACTGGAAGGCAGGGTTGCCCCAAGACTTCCTATGCCTGGCCAGCCTGGTTGAGGACACTAAGGACACTAGCCCAACGAAGACCGCAGCTGAGCTCCTCGCTGCTCCCTAACGGCCTCATCGCTGCACCTTTCAGGAAGAAGACGTGCAGTTAAATGCATCACCCTGCTTGCCCATCCACCAGATCTGTTGAGTTTCACACACTGAGTAGGAAACTTGCCTTTGTTCCTCACTTTGTACTTCCACCCCCACACGTGTGAAGGTCTCTAATTGCAACAGTGCAATGATCTGTCCCTACTTCTTTTGGGATTCTGTGTGTCAAACCCAGAGAGCCTGTGGCTCGCATTTCACCCTGCTTATGTAACATCTGCTGCGCAGTTACCAACATGAGAAAAGCTGTGCTCGTGTTACTGTCAAATGACGCAGCACGCCAGATGGGGGATGCCATGCAAACCGATGCAGGGGGGTTCAGCAATGGGGAGGGAGGGGACTTGCAAACCACAGTACCTACAGACACTGTGCTCTCTTCAGTGCTATTGTTCATCGCTCATTACGTCCAGCTAAAACCACTGCAAGGGAACTGCAGTAGGATTGGCGATCTATATTTAGGCAAAAATGAGAAAACTGATAAAAAGAGTTGATAAAAGATTTAGTTACAGCAGATGTGTCAATAAAAAGCAAGCAAGCAATAAAGCTGCGTGCTTTCCTTCACTATGGATCAGACACCAATTAAGAAAGTAGTAGGGAATCAAGGCAAACTAACAATATGCTTTTTTTCTTTATAAAAAAATCAGCTACTACACTAAAGATCAAGTTTCAAAGTCTTCCATTCCTTCTAGAAAGCTTCTGAAGCAGAATTGAAATCTTACTGCAAAGGTTATTCAAAACTGTCCCTGAAGAAGAGTTCAAACCAGAGCAACACATAAGTTTGGCCAAAGTACAAATTATATTGTACCAGCCTTTAGGAATAGAAGCTGCTAAACTGCACCTGACAAACAGCTATACAGTGCACAATGACAGCTGAACAAAACCATGAAATAGCACCTTGCATTAATGCTGCTGATTCACACATACTGTTGACAGGTACTGGGCATAGCTTTTCTTCTACAGGCAGCACTAAAACACAATTACACCACAGGGAATGGGAGGGAGGTAGAGAAACTCCACCAGTGGTTTTATTAGATGTGTTTGATCTAGTCTTCTTGGATCAATAAAACAGAAGATCTAACAGAACATATTCCAAATATAATTTTATATTTTATCAACTCAAAACACATTTCAAGTCAAATTCACACATTGTTAACTTGCTCGAATTATTGTATTTTCAGCAGTAAAAAAAAAAAAAGGTTGGGATCTATCAATGGAAATGCTGCACTAGGAAGCCACCAGCCTGTTCTCTTCCCCTTCAACACACTGGCACCTGGCTCTGCAAAGCTGACAAGATGTTTCAAAGCTGGTCAAGCTGCTGGTGCATAGACACCTCCCTGACTCACTTAGAGAGTCACAATTTCACATGCTGAAAAAGCTTCTGGAGTCTAAACAGAAGCTGAACAACAGGAGTTTGCATTAGGCTCCCCAGAAATGGTTCTGCACACAGAAACTCTTCCTAGAGATGTTTTCTGAAACTCAGGAGCTGCAGCCCCTAATAATATTTACTAGGCTTCTCTAGAGCTCCAACAACCAGGAAACACAAGACCTCAAGGTCTTTCTGTGGAAAACCAAACACACACGTATAGGCACACACACAAATTCCTCTATATATTAAACACGATTTCTGCAGACAATCTGTCACTAACAAACAACAATGTGAAGTAAGTCCTGACTTCCTACCTGTCATTAAATGACAATGAAGCATCATTAGCACAGAACTGGTTGCTAGTCCCCACTCAACCATCTGACAAATCTTCCTGAAAGATTTCCGACAAAAAAAAATAAATAAAAAAACACTATCAAGAGTGCTGTGCTTTGATCACCTAGTGCAGTATATACTTCACAAACTTAGGGTATCAGCTAGCCCTGTTATCTTTAACTTCCGTGGGGCTTTAATTCTTTGAGAATTGAGTCAGAAGGTTATGGACCAAGTATAAGAGGACAGACCAACACAGGTTACACGGTGGTGTGTATCTGATGAAGACCACCCAACAAGAATAGGAAGCAGCTGAAAGCTTCTTCAGATAGCTGGAAGAAGCCTCTTGATAGCAAACTCCATCACCCCGCAGAGACTTCATTTCAGCCACCCCGGTATCTGCTGGAAAGGCAGTATGGTTGGGCACAAGCAATCCAGGAAGTTTAGAGCAGCAAGGACAATTAGGGACACAGGCAGTCAGCAAGCCATCTAGATGAAGCGTTCTGCTGGATGTGTTACTCAAAGAAAAACTGGTCACATGTGTGAAAGTAGCCTTGCCTGTAAGAGACCGTGGAAACCTTTGTTCTAAGCTATATCAGAAAAAGTAGAACCAGCAGGTCAAGACAACAGAATTATCTTCTGTTTTGACACTTTAAAGGCATCTGCACCCAGCCTTGCTCCCCGTTGTGAAGACAACATTGACATACCTGAGAGCAATTGAGATGATCAGGAAGCTGAAGAAGAGGATGCATGAGGAGACAAAGACCTGAGTTTGTTCAACCTGGAAAAGATGAAGGGGAATTTATTGCTATGACTGCCTAATGGGAACACATAGTGAAGATGGATAAAGACCATTCTCAGATGTGCACAGGGATAAAACAACAAGCAATGAATATAAGCTGCAACACAGGAAATTCTAGTTAGATGTACAGAAAAAAACATTCACCTAGAAGATAGTCAAATATTGGTTGACAAACTTAAAGAGGTTGTGTGATCTCTATCCCTAAAGACAAACTCACCTGTGCAAGCTGATCCGCAATTTATCACCAGTCCTGGTTTGAGGATGGACCACCAGATGGCCCTTCCTACTTAAATTATTCAATGAATTCATAATCCAGAGAGAAGTGATCGAGTCCAATAGCAGAATTACAACCCTGGACTTCAGGAAAGCAGATTTTCAGCTGAGAGACAACTTTCAAAAATACAAAGCCCAGCTAGAGAAGAGTAATGAGGAATTTGAAGGGAAACAAAGACAATATCTAGTCCTTGTTTCCCCATTTCGTCTGTAATTTTATATATAATATTTATTCCGTCACACACAGATATGTATGACATAAGATGACCATCTCCTGTCATCTACACTTGGATGCGTATGCAGCTGTGTGTGCGTGTGTTGGGGTAGAACTCTACATATGTGGATTTAAAGGATTACTGATCCTGATTATGGTTTCATTTATCACGTCTTTGTGAGATTCACACTCAGTTAAAAATGGTGCTCTTTAGAGGTTGACAGATGGAAAAGCAGTAAAACAGATGCATACCAAGCAACACCTTCGTTATTCATCCCCTTTGTTTACCTCTTGCAACAGTTCATACCTACCATTTTTTTTAATCACTGACATCATACCTGATACTTAAACACGAATCCCAGAGCACTTTAGCTGTTTTTTTGCTGTTTTTTATTATTATTTTGTGTGTGTTTTTTTTAAATATCCTTTTTATATCTTTAAACCCATTTCTGGATATAAAACAATGAAATATCCTACCAAAGCTTTCATTGTTCTATATCCAGAAACAGGT
Source organism: Stictonetta naevosa (assembly GCA_011074415.1). Classification (NCBI taxonomy): domain Eukaryota; kingdom Metazoa; phylum Chordata; class Aves; order Anseriformes; family Anatidae; genus Stictonetta; species Stictonetta naevosa. Next base: position 5,598,933 of record CM021716.1, read on the forward strand.
GGTTTGCTGTATAACATTGAAGCAGACAGTGGCAAGAGAGAACTTTCATGACATATGGAGAAGAATGTGTGAGTAGAGGTGTCATGTGATTCCATACCCCCTCATTCCAACCCATTCCCCCCCTCCATTCAGCTCTTCAAATATATTTAAGTAAATTCAAGAATGTCTCTTATCTCAAGTATATGATGCAGGTTAGCCACAACACTGGCTATTGCCCTGTGAAACCACAAATGGATACATACAATGTTTTCATTGGCTTAAACACAGAACTAAACAGATCCATAGAAAAACCCAAAGCATCTTGACAAAACAAGTCAGGCCACAGTCACATTTTTAATAAAAGCACTTTGAGTCAGTGACAAAAGATACAGCAGACAAATCAGAAAATTAAGTTTGGGGTAGAAGTGTGCTGCTGGTGTTTTCATAGTATCAAACAAGATCCCTAAACCTAACCATCCTCTCAGTGGTTTCTCAGCCATTCACAACACACTAGAAGGCTGCTAAAGTAGAGTCACCCTTGGTTCATCCCTTCCAGAGTTGCTATGGAAGCAGGATAGAAGGGTCTTACAGCTGACCAAAATCAATGGAATAGATTAAGCCAGAAAACAACTGCTGTTCTAATTTGAGTAGATGATTATGTTGACACTATAGGAGGGAGACCAAGCAACCTACAGAAATAGTCCTCCCTACCTCCCTGTTTCACAAATGTACATTTCAGCTATGGCACCTTTGTGGAGAGAAGCCTGACACAGCTAGCCTCATAACAGGATTTAGCTAATTTGAACATGGCATGGCAGAAAGCATCCCTGTAGAAACTGTTCCCCATCTTATTATTAGTCTATTCAAACAGGCAGCTGGCCACATGTTTGAAAAGAGTAGGCATTTTCATTTAGCATTCACTTTTGTCCTACTCCTCTTATTGGGACATTAGAAGCCAATAAAAGGAGCATAGGATCCTTTTCACTGTGACATTAGCAAAGTAACCAATTCTTATTCCAAGAGCCACAGTGATCCTCTTTCACTAAGAAAACAAGCCCTGAAGCTCTCTTGGTAGGGGGATGAGTTCTGCAGCACTGAGAGGAGGATGGTGAAGGGCTTGTTCTCAGAATCCCAGCACGCACTAGAGCTTTGGAAGGTTGTATCCCTGCACTTTGGTCTTTGGATACTGCCACCTGCTCAGTATCTGTAGTGGTCTGGCTTGAATGGCCCATCCTTTGACAAGCCTAGGTATTTGGCCTGCTTCTCACTCAGCTTTGTCAGCTTCACACACAGTTTATCCAGATGAGCAGCAGCCACAGCTTCATCCAGCTGGAAAACAAAGCATTAAGAAAAGAACATTAGTAACTTCAGTTCAGGAAGTCATGGCCAACAATAAGAAATGAATGCCTGAAACCAATAGCAGTCCCAAGGAAGATTTAACAGACTGACATAGATGAACAGTCATTTAGCTCTTTTCCTGCCAACATTCAACTGCTTGAGTGCAGAGGCATCTAATTTTGAGCACAGAACCATTTTCAGATGTAAGAGCTCCAAGTTCTATTTGACTCCCTCAAAAGCCTAAGTGAGACAGACAATTATATATTAAAGCCCATTTCAATCCCACTTACACATTCATATCCACCAACAGGTAAAGAACTGAGGTAAAACTATTCAAAGATAAGAATGTCCAGTTTGGTAGAATGGAAAAGCCCCAGTCATGTTTCCACTATTCTAGACTATCTTAATATTTCAGAAACATTCTAATATTGACAAAAGAGAATGCATTTCCTTTCTAGATACACAATCTTTGGGGTATGTGTGTTAAGAATATTCATTCAAGAATCATTAATTCAGCAATAATACTATTATCTATTGTCATGGTCTTCATGAACAATAAAGCCAAAGGGGGCAGGTATATCGTATTTTATACCCAACTTTGAGATTTTCTTTATGCCAGGTGTCAAACAGACATGCGATTGAAAAGCATGAGCAGAAGTTGGAAGACAGTTAAGTACCACAAGGGAAGAACAGAAGAGTCAGAATACAAACAGTATCATAGAAAGCTTGCTGCTATGTTAAATGGGAAGGCAGATCCATAAAAGATATTCAAAGAGACAGAACAGCATTAAGAAGGGATCAGTGCTGCTGATTTACATATGATAGGACAAGTTTTTTTTAACATCATTCGAAATTCCTGCAATGTACAAGTAATCATTGCTAAAGAAACACAAACAAGATAAATCTAAGTTCCAGCAGCAGAGAAAAGACTGATACTACCTCCGTGCTAATCAAATGGATGTGAAAGGTCACAGTACATTTTGTCAATAAAATCAACAATCAAGGGACAGATCTTTAGCTTGTGTGAACAAGCACATCCTAAACAAGAGTGTGCTAACAAATCGCTGCTGTAAAGTAATCCCACTGCAATAATCAGGTAATATGACAAACAGCTACATTTGAACAGAGTAATTCAGTGCAGCTCAACTTGTTTGTAGTAACATGGAGCTGTTAAAACCTACTGAGAACCAGCATAGCCAATTATGTACAAGACAAACGAATAAAAACAATAAGTGAAATATTTAAAGAACGTGCAAGTAAACCATGAAAGTTACAGAATGCTATATAAGAGTCAGGTTTTATTTCTTTCTTGATACTCCTAACTGGAAGGACTGTATTTAGAATGGGAGACAAGTATTTAAGCTTTGTAGACCTCGCCAGCAAAAAAAACAGGAGGCTTAAAAATCAAATACATATCTGGTTGAACTGGAGTGACATAACGAGATCTGATAGGTGCACTGCCAGCACTGTTACAATAGATTACACCTACTTGAAAAAGGAGCTGTTGCTGAGTTACTGACATTTCCCAGATCAGGTTCTCAGACAACAGCAGAGAGAAGCTGTTTCACAGCTGCTTCAGCTTGTGGACTTCAAGATTTAGAGAAAGATAGGCTGATATTCTTACCTACTGCACACATAAAATCAGGAAGCATGGATGCAACAGCTTGCCTAGATTTCCAGGAAAATACATTGTAGAAATACATGCACGTTCCTAATAGCTAATCATCAAAACAACAGTTTGCAGTCAAAGAAAATGCAACATTATTTGGCAGTTCTAAATTTACATTTGGATCTCAAAGTTACTACACAGAACAAGGAAAGATACTAGCCAAAAAAATACCAAAAAAAAAAGTCTTCTACCCATTTTTTTTGGTTCTGACAAGACGACAGCCTTACTCATTCAAATTATCTATGGAGGACAGTTGACAAAGATGATCATTTTGTCATAGTACATGAACCTAAACACATCATTGCCATATGCTGCACAAACACACAACTCTATTTGTAAGCAACTGATCTTCTCCTTTTCAGTTCAAGTACCATTACTAAAAACTGTTATTCAGGAAGAATATGAAGGCATGTTTTATTAGCAACATTGGACTATCTCTTTTTGAGGGAATTGTCAACAAAACTTTTCCTCTGAAGATGATTATGTGTGAGAGAGCTTGCTGACCACCTCATACATCGTATTTCTGATGCACTTTGTTTGATCATTAACGGGCAGTTTTGGAAGCTTAAGACCCTCAGCAAACACTTCATAAATAAGCCCAAACACACACTTTATACTTCCCAGATGAAAAGTGTTTTCACATTTATTCTCACACCCAGCTGCATTTCAAAGGCAGTGGGATTTAACTCTACCATCTTTTTCAATGACCATCTCAAATTCTCAGGCTTGTTTTGGAAAATTAAAACCAGATTAGTCTTACAAAGGAATTTGCAAGTTATGACATGACCCAGATTTCTCCAAGAACAAAGAATCCACAGATAAGTTTAAAGGGAAACACAAGGGAATTTGTCATTAATATTTTGTGAAACTATTAGGATCAGGTTGTGATTATTAGGATCAGGTTGTGATAAGCTCTGCTCAGGTGCAAATGGGACCCAGGCTTGCTCTCAACCACAGTAAAAGAGACTTCTAGTTTCGCTCCAGCTTCAACCCTGCCCCAATAGACTTTTCTGTTGGATAGGCATGTGACAGCTTGCCGTGAACGCTAACGCTCCGCAGAAGGAACATGTTAGCTGGGAAGAGCTTCCTGACTATCCTGAGGCAGCACAAGGCTTCGTCTCAGTTCTTCACAACCTCCTAGCCACAAAAAAAGCCCACTTCAGACTCAACAGGCTCAGTGTGACCAAAGTCAACACTTAGTAAGAGACAGAAGCTTTTTGTAACAACATTCAGTAGGAAAATGAACTCAACCACAAACAAAAATCTCTATCACATCTGAAGTTGGCTTCCTTATTAGCTTACATCTTTCTGCTATTCTAACTCACCTTCTTTGGCAGGAAATGAACTCCAACAGAGTATTTGTCACTATTCGTCCACAGCTCAATCTGTGCCAGCACTTGGTTGGTGAAGGAGTTGCTCATAACAAAGCTAGGGTGACCCATGGCACAGCCCAAGTTGACCAGTCTGCCTTCTGCTAGCAGTATAATGTGACGGCCATTCCTCAATGTATAGCGATCCACCTGGTTGGGAAAAAGCAAAAGCGGTTGTTAGAGGCAAAGGTACAGACATCATTTTAACTCATGCAAACCTTGGTGGGCTACCTTCCCACATCCACAATTTAGCAATGGGTTTAGAATGTGGACTTCTATTAAAATTGAGACACCCCTCACAATTCCCAGCCACTATTCGACAAAGCCTGTAACTACCCAGGACTTCACACAACATGAATCTTGGCATCCGCTTCATGCCTAACCAGTTATCCCATTTCTTCTGATTCTTTCGCAAGCATATCATCTCAGGCATCTGTGGTAGGGAACACGCTGCCACCACTAACATGTAATTCATGTACACAATTATACAACAGTATGGAGAGCCAGGAGAGGGTACACCTCTGCATCCAACAGTCCAGAGGATTTGCATCTAACACTGGGGTAAATGCCAGTTTGCTCAACCTGCTGAAATTACTCCCCAGTAAAGCTTCCCACTAGGTAATCGATTGACAATCAAGACATGCACAGTTTGTCTCCTAGGTACAGGCTACTGTAGGTATCTACAAACTCTTTGGCACCAGATTCTAGAAGAGGCTGCTCCTTGAAGTCTCATGTGGTTTGACAGCTCATCTCCTGATAAGGCCAGGCCCATCTGAGAGCAAGACAGGTCCAAAGACACAATGCAAGAGGATCTCCCCACTTATCAAGACAGCAGGTCACATTGAACCTGTAGATGTGGAGAGCTGGTATAATAAATGGCTATCCTAGATTTCTAGTACAATCTCCCCACTTTGCTCTCAGAGCCCTTCATTCAGGCTGATTTCAAGGCTGTGCTGGGGACAACAGGACTCTGGCACACAGAAGTCCCAGGGCTAAGGAGACAGCATTCAGTTATACAACATCCTATATCCTAATGATCAGGGGATTGTCAATTGATATGCACCTCAACTGTCTGGACCAAACTGGGATCCTGCAGTGCCTAAGCTAGCTTTGCTTCTCCTTTCTGCCAGTTGCTAGCTCTTCTTTCCCTTGCCTTCACCCTGTAGGAGGTTACAATTATAAAGCATAGAATGAAGAAACAATATGGGCTATAAGTTATAAGAATGTTCAGTATTATTAATTATATATTAACAGGTTTATTGTTCATCTGTCACGTCAAGCACTTGGGAGTACAGCAGACCTTTGGAAAGACTGAAAGGATAACAATGAACTTGGTCTAAAATATTGTTAACCTCGGCCAAGTTCTGCTTCACAGCACAGCCACTGTGAAAGACTTAAAAGGGTCCCTCCCTGCAGCTGTATTTATACTTTAATTCTCAAAAGAAAATCAAAAGCAAGTATGAAGCAAAATACACGATATCACTTCACTTACGGGCCAAAGCTTTAAGAACCAAGCTAAGAGCCAAGATGGATGAAGTTTTTTTTTGTTTGTTTGTTTTTTTAGTAACAGCACTATATTTTGAAAAACATCTCTGTTCAGGTTCTTAGTAGAGATTAAACATTTACTAGATTTTAATTTTTATTTTTTATCATGTTCTTTTATTAGAAGAAGTACCTCATCTTTAGAGGAGGTCTGTGCATCTACTTGTCTTCCCCAGCTATGTTTCAATCTCAATACTCTATTTCTGGGGTTTGTATAATACAGATTACTGGTTTTAGGATGTACATAGACAGTAACTAACACAAGCAGAAGCCCTACATAAGATTCTTAATTTCTCCTGCCCAAGAGCAATACAGCAAAGTAGAGTTGTTTTTTTTGACTGAGCAGTTGTATTTCTTATGGATGTTGATTCTCTAGTGTGGACCACTAGAGACTGCACTCAAGTCCACCCCCACAAAATACAACATGTACCATCAGAAGACTGTGGGAAGGAATAATGAAACAAAGAAAGCAGCATGCCAAAAAAAAAAAAAAAACAAGAACCACAGCACTGTTGACAGTAAACGCTGTTTACAGATTAAATGGCTACAATTAAGTTTAGAGGTTTGAATCTGGTGGTTTGCGTGTCAAGATGTTGCATCCAAATATTGACCCAACATATACCTGTACAGCTGCTGGCTTGTGCGTGGTATCACATACCTTTGGCAATCTGCTGACATGACTGATTCGATGCACAGGGCAATGCAGAAAATAGCAAATTAAAGCTTTTGTATGAAAAAAATGCAGAATACTGGTAATACCAGCAGAGGCCTAAGTACTGTGAAAACAAGTGTCACCCATGGGCAAATACACCAGCTCACATGTAAGGTCAAGAAGCTGCTAGAGAAGTACAACTCAAGTTATCCAAGTGCTAAGTTCACCTCCATACTTAAATGCATTGGTCAGCAGGTGGTGAGCAACTGCATTGTGCATCACTTGTTTCGTACACACTATTAGTAGTAGTACTATTATCTTTTTTTTTTTTCTGTCCTAATAAGCTGTCTCTATCTCAACCCACAGGCTTCATTTTCCTGATTCTCTTCCCTCTTCCCAGAGAGGGAGGAGGGAGAGTGAGCAAATGGCTATGTGGTGCTGAGCTGCTGGCCAGGTTAAACCACAACAGGGGTACTGCACCTAGTGCAAGCACAAATTCAGAACAACCTGTCAGCTTTTCAGGAATAAGCCTATTTCCTCCTTAGTTGTACTTTGAAGGCAACAGATGAGTCTTAGAATGGCACATTAAGACATTTTGCTATCCCATGCGTTAAAGATTTCTTATGCCAGCTCACAACTTGTAAATGGGGACCACACGGTACTGAAAACTACAAGGGTGGATGCTTCCATAATCACCCTTTACCTCCAGCTGATGTCTATCAGCCATGTACTCAGCTCTGGTATTAATTCTCAAGACCAAGAGACACATGTCTTCATAGGAAGGTTTTGATCATGGATAGAGATTTTTGGTCTTGTACTATATTCCCCTCCTTGCTGCAGGATATAGAAAAAACGTTGCTAGGTCTTAGTAAAAAATCATGTATGCAGAGAGTTGGTACTTGGCATTATTAAAACATATGGGTCCCCTCACCTGATGTGGAAAAAGTATGATTCTAAGGATCAGCACAAGATATCACACTTTTAACATAGGACTGACCTCTGCTTGAAGCCCTAAAGACGACTAGGGACAAGATGACCAAAGTGCCCCTTTAATGAATTTGAACAAAATTGAGAAGCAGACCCAGTAATTTCCTTCCCAGTCTCCAGCGCAGGAGTGCTTTTATTGATTTCTTACAGTGACTCAGCACTGTTGCTCTGAAAAAGGTCCCAACGCATGCAGATGAATTCCCACACAGGTGGTGAGAGAATGAAGTTTGCACCTTCCTGAGAGTTTGTTTCTAAACCCAGAAGTACAGCCTGTCTCCAGCAGTAAGCAGTAGATGGGTAAGGAAGAATACAACTAACTGCAGCTAATTACTTTAACTACTTTCAAATGTAGATGTTCATGTCCCTACAGCATCCCAGGCAGTGGCTTCTGTGTGACCAAGTGCCTCCTTTGGGTCATTCTGAAACTCCTGCTTGCAACAGCAATGGTTTACAGAACAGAGAGATTCAGGGTAGGAGGTAAATCTTCAGCATTACACCATATAGACTACCTTGACCATAACTCCAGCCTTTTAAAAATAAGACATTTGTCTTTAACCAGATGGTTTTAATGTTTTTCATTCCTTGAACTACACTGCATCTCATTGCTCAGTGCACCCAATACATTTGTCACAGGACTGGCTCTTTCTACATGGGATATATAAAGGAAATGCACTACTGCTTTCTCCAACACTGACACTCAGTTTTTCATGTGAATTCTAAGAGCCACACTGAATGGGCCTGTGCAGGTAGTTTGTATGTTATCACATTAACATCCATTTCAGCCTTTCACAATGCTTACAAACAGCTCCAGTTTTAAAACCTTTTAAAACTTGAGCTACCTGAAAGCAAGCAGTCTGCTACAAGCTCCTTTAGGACAAAACCTAGAGTGAAGTCAGCTCTACACTAAGGCCATGGGCAAGAACAGATCTGAATATAGTGAGAACCTTAGAGCATAACCTCATACCTAGTTCAGCCTATGTTTAGTATCCCAACAGCAAATACGATACTGAAAAGACTTGCAGCTGCTTATTAAGAGTTTGATGTGGGTGGCCAATAAGCCACAGGGAAGTTAGGAAAATTGGAAGAGCAGATTGAGATCTAAGACATACACTTGGATGTGGTTAAAAAAGTTAAAAACTTGTCCCAGAATCCTGCGATCAGCAACAATTTCCTCTTTAAAAGGTATGCCAAATTGGACAGAACCTGGTTTGCCTTGTGATGTTCTCCCTCAATATTGTTGTTACAAAATAATTTTGATATAATTTAGTTTTGTTTCTCTATTCCAGGACACAGCTGAAAAGCTGCATTGTTTTTTAGATGCCTACTTCCCTGTGTGTCTACTGCCATGATTTGAAGTAAATACATAGTGAGAATGAAAGCTGAGCAAGCATAAAATATCCTGCCTTCTCCACCCACGCTCAGACTTCTGGTCTCCACAGGTTTCTAAAATGAAGCCACTGAGTCTGGAAGAGAAGTCTGAATTTGGCAGAGCTCCACACAGGCTTTCCTGAGGCTTCAATTTTCAAACAAAAAAATGCTTTGAAAAGCAAGAGGTGTGATTTTTTCAAACCTTGACAAAATCCCAAAAGACATTCCCTTGAGATTTATTCTAATATCAGCACTCTGCGTCAGGGCTTAGACTGTTCTGGTGCAGGGCAGCTACATCAGTAAACAGCTTCCTTTGAGGAAATTCAGATCAGCCACTAGGCAATTCCTAAGCTCCTAATAAATTCTATACAGGCTTTTAATGGTCTGTTCTGTATTCATCACCTAGCTTGTTTTTAAAAACTGAGTTATGGCTTTGTTTTCAGCTGGTGGCTATCAGAAAAGCACATTTCTATACCTCCCTCAATACCCCACGCATCAAGGCTAACCTCCAGTAAGGAACAAACTTAATGCAATTGTCTACATGGCCAACATTAAGGCATAGGCTCCTGTTTGTCCTGGTAGTAGGAACATGTGAACAAAGAAGCATCCATACCAGGCGCCTCTTGCCAGAGACTATGCTGTACTCCAAGGCACTGGCTGGAACCAGTTGCTTTAATACCAATGCAAAAATATTATGTCAACTTGTCCCAAGTTATACAGGCAAGGGCAGATTTTGAACTCGCATTCTGATCAGCCCAGAACAACCCTGGTTCCAAAAATAAAAGCTAGAAATGCGAAGAGAAGCAAATGAAAGGAAATGTCCCCCTTTCTGGAAGCAGACGCTGACTTGCAATGGGGTATCTTCTGCAAGGTCTGTCTCACCTGAGGTTTAACATTCACCACCTCTACTGCGTTTTCATTCAGCCACTTTGCATCAACTTCCACATCAAAATGACCAATATTACACACTATGGCATCATCCTTCATCTGCTCGAAGTGCCTGCAAAAAAAGTGTTCCATTAAAAGTTAAAAAAAAAAATAAATCTTTCTCCAAAATCAGAAGATGCTCTGGTCCATAGCTTTACTCAAGAAGTGAAGAGTCTCCGGATCACTGCACTTGATTCTCACAAACATGAGATACATGGGTCTGGTAATCTTTTAGACGTGAAATCTGCTGAAAAACACTTCAAGCACCTAAGAAAGGACCCTTCCCTAGGATATAGGAGGTTATTGGAAAGAAAGTATTGTCCCAGTATAGAAAGTAGCTTTTTTTTTTTTAATTGGCCAGTACTAAAATACCTGTAGTTATTCTGTTCTCTCCTACACAGGATAAATCTTTCTCCATGATTTTAAAGTAACCAGCAATTTCACATCTCTGGAGACTAATGGCTTTATCTCCTCCCATTTAATCTGACCTTGCACACTACAACATATAGAAACCTAATGGCAAAGACAGGAATGGGTTTGTGAAGACTGGAGGGACTGTAAATTGAGATCTGAGAAGTGATAAAAACCAGCAGGGTATTTTATTGAGAACAGATTAGTTTCAAGTCTCTTGTGCACACTCACAGAAAGAATCACTTCCAATCTTTACCTACCTCCCCTTTTGTTCACATTTATCTAACAGAAAACTCAGACCTGCCCTTTCACTTTCCAAAAGTCTATCTTTCTGTCTATGCCTTTTGTTTCTCCACCATTAGGTGCTGTAAGACAACAAGTGCAACTTGTCAACATCCAACAGAACTGAAAGACTGAAGTCCCAACTTCTCATTAAATTAATGCTAACACCATATTGCTGGCAAGTTATAACTGCATACAAGTCTAACTGCACCAGGATGTTTTCACTAAAGCAAGTGCTAGATCATACCTGCCCTGAACAATGTCAGTGCATCCAGTGGTGGTAACGAAGATATTTCCTTCTTTGCAGGCCTCCTCCATAGTAGTAACTTCATAACCTGAAAAAAGAAGAAAGATTATCCCCCTGCCCAACCACCAGATGTTGTTCAAAAATGGGCTACAATATCATGAGCAGAAAAGTATAAAGAACTATGAATAAAAGTTTGTGCCTGGCCTGTGGAGGGTGCATGATAGTGAGTGTACTTCTTACTAAAATACCAAGGTAGCACAAAAATCTCTCTCAGTATTTACAGTGTGTAGATCCACGCCTTCAGCATCCTGTGTCCATCAGTGTAGTGTCTGCCACAGCTCTCAGACTGGATTCAGGGGCTCATGTTTGCGAAGGAAATGCACCCACGTACCTGCTGGTTCTAATCCGTTATGAATGGAAATGGGATAAACTGGTACTAAGAACAGCTACATTAAGCACCCACAGAAGAGCTAGAGCACAGCTTCATGTTGGAAAGGCAGAGAGCATGGCACAAAAACATCTAACGAATGCAAGATCTGGTGTTTTACTGTGAAAATATTCTAGCAAAGTCTTAACCCACACTGGAGGTAGTTGCCCAAGTTGAAGATAATCAAGTTATTCAAAACCAGATAGAGCATTATGAAATTGAGGGCTTACCCCACAAGGGTCTTTTTATCTTTGACTACAGATACATCTTCGAGGCCTATACCAATGAACTCCTTTGCAAGTTACAAAGGAGAAGTTCCTCATGTCCTTAAATTAAAGAGGGAGTCACATCTACCTCTACAATATAGACAGGGCTGAAATCTACTGAAACTTCCTTGATCAGGTAACATTTAGTGCTCTACATTAACACAAACAGAACCAATAGTAATTTCTACATCAGTAGCGATTTCTACAACTTCAGTTCTCACCTTCCATGGCTGCCTGCAGTGCGTTGATGGGATCAATCTCAGTGATGATGACTCTTGCTCCAAAGCTCCGCAAGGCCTGAGCGCAGCCTTTGCCCACATCACCATAACCTGCCACCACTGCTACTTTTCCAGCTATCATAACATCTGTAGCACGTTTGATACCGTCAATGAGGGACTCTCGGCAACCATAAAGGTTATCAAACTTGCTCTGAGGAAGAAATTGGAGTAGTTTCAGAACAGAAGAACTGTCTGGAACTGAACAGAGCATGCTAACTCAAGAGATTTATTGACTAGATTTAAAAACATCTGGACACAAGCCTCATGCACACCTGAAAATCCCACTATAATTCATGTGCATCCAAAAGCATCAGCACCCTTGAAAAATCATTCCTGCATAATCCTCAACACACCAGCATATACCTTGCAAAGCAGAAATACAGATAAGCAAGGGACTAATACCTCCTGCTCTATCCTTAGGAACTGTTGCTTGCAGAAATACATCAGACAAACCAACCTTCACCAAGCTCATCTAGATCATTCACTTTCTTTTCCAGCTGTTACTTGCCACCTACCAGTGGACTTTAAGTTGGTGTTGACAAGTTCCTTGACACAGAATCTAACTGTAGCCCAACAGAGCCATAAATTCCAGGGTCGTTTTCATATTATTGAAATGCAAAAGAAAGAATGCATTTCCTTGCAAACAAAACAAACCCTGGATGGTCTAAAAATGGGTTATTTACAATGGAATGTCACATTTGAGGGTGGTGAGGCACTGGTACAGGTTGCCCAGAGAAGCTGTGGGTGGGGTACAGGCTGGATGGGGCTTTGAGCAACCTGGTCTGGCAGAAAGTGTCCCTGCCTATGACCAGGGGTGGGGGGGGAGGGTGGAATTAGGTGGTCTTTAAGGTTCCTTCCAATCGAAATCATTCTGTGATTAGAGGCAACACAAACTCTATATGCTAGAAAAGGATATATGCTAAAAATCTGCTCCATACCACATCAAGAAGATGTAAGGCAGCAAGAGAAAGAATACTTGTAGGGGAATTACAACATCCCAGCACCAAACCAGCCATCACAACATAGTAGAAGTGTTCTAACTGCATTACCTTGGTGACAGAGTCGTTAACGTTGATAGCTGGAACCTTCAGGGTTCCATTGGCCTTCATCTTGTACAAGTTGTGAACTCCAGTGGTTGTCTCTTCTGAAATACCTCTAATTCCTAAGGGGAGAGTAAAATGATTCATCTTAATTGGAGTTAATGCCACTGCAAACCAACACATTCAAGTGACAGAAGCAATTTCCACAGGCCTAGGTTATAAAACCATTTGCAGGAAGCAGGGAAGAGATCAGAACCCTCATTTGGATCCTCTAATAACAGTATGAAGATTCAAACAAGTTTCTTCCCTACAGTGCTGTTGAAACAGCAAGACAAAATTTTTTTTTTTTGAAAAATTAAAGGGATCAATTCTAGATCGGAGAGTCAGGAAAGAGACAGTTCTATTTTCTCACAATCTGAGCAAAGAACTCCTCTGCAAAGAGCAAGATGTTCACTTCAGTGATGTTTCTAAAGCCTAGCCCAGTCTTGCAAGATGGCTCGAAAGGAGGTGATACTTAGATACCTGCATTTAAATCTAAAGCACTTGGAACAAGAAAAATTCAATTTCTCAGTTCACCATTCCCAGTCATCCTGTTGGTAATCAACTCCAGCTCTGATTAAACACCCCAGATCTAGACACTAGCTACATGAAGATTCAGTTTCGTAAGTATTACTACCACAGGCAAAAAAGCACTGTTTCAAATACATCCTTGTTTGAAAATAGTCCAGGAGGTGGAGGCCAGAGACAAAGGACTGTCTAAAAACACAAACATCATACAACAGAACAAGATTTTGATATGACAGGAGCTGTCATTCAGTCACTTTGCTCCAAATTACATACAAAAGCCAGAGCTGTAAGTGTGTGCCCTGCTTTAAGGGCCCTGACTCTTCAGACCTTTTGTCAGCCTTGAGTTTTGTCCTGAACTGGCATAACCACATATGGTACTAATTCCAGATATTTCTCCTCCCTACTGTATCAGTAATATCTCATCGCATGTAAATTCTCTGTATGCTACATTGGGCAAGACCCCAATTACTTTCAAAGCCTATCCACACAAAAAGCTATTCAATTTGTGACCATCAGAACAAATCTGAAACAAACCCATGCAGCCTAGCAGAATATCAGTAGTAGAGAATATGGTAGCTATGTTCTTTAAGGTCTGGAAGCATACTGTAAGTCAATTATTCTGTAACTGTATGAAATTAGGGGAAAATACAGGAACTCCGTTAAATCAGGCTGTAACCACTAACATGAGCAATATCCCTTGAAAGAGATCCAGGTGGACACTTGGAAGGGTGAGTGCAAAGCATCAACAATCCCAAGCAAAATCCAGAAGTGTTTATGCAGTCTATTAACTTTAGGGATCAAAGCATCCATGCCTGGCCAAGCATGGCAGCACACCCAAGGGGCCTGCAGGCTCCAGGGAGGTTTCTGAAGGCTGTGGTCATTCTTGCAGCCATATGTGCTCTGCAAGGGGAACCACCCAGTGCCAAGGGCAGGAACCGCTGCCTTTGGTCCAGCTCAAGCACATGTTTCAGGGGACTTCGTGCCCAAGGCACAGCTCCCCCGCAGTCTACGTGAATGGGCTCCTGTGGAGCAGGATGTAGGCGCTCGGCAACAACCCTCTGGTTTCATCTGCCTAGGTGAAATGAGAACCCGTGGGGAGGCTGGTCACCCCCCTGGCCATCAGCCCAAGACCACCTGTGCCAACGGGGCTGCAAGGGAAGAAGGGAGAACCCCAAATTAGTACCAGAGCTGAGTTACGTGAGAAACACAAAATCCCTTGAAGTCATCTCCAAAGTTTCACAGCCTCCCCCTCGGGAAGCGCGGCTCACTGCGTGCCCCAGCCCAGGCCATTGCCACCTCACGCAGCCCCCTGCGAGGCTGGGCCCCGCCGGCCCTGACCACCCTCCGCAGACCAACACCGCCCCCTAGCGCCCCCCGCCGAGCCAGGCCCTGGGGATGCTGTCCCCCATTGTCACTCCTGTGGCCAATCGTTAGCGGAAAATGTTTATTGATTGATCTTCCAACATCTTTACTCCCTTAGATAGAGCACGTAGATGCTGATTTCTGTTTAAAATCATCCTCAAAACCTGCTGCGACCTGATCAAACCAAGGACCCCAGCAGCTTTGGTTCAGGTCTGTGTATGATTCAAAGCTGTTTTCAAACCGGGATTTTTACAGGGCAACAGATGTCCTGATAGAGTCTAGAAGACAGCCTCCAGGCCTCCCTGTCACTTCCCAGCCACCAGTTATTAACAGTGGTGCTGTCACAAAGAGGACATGGGAGACCAGCACCTCTAGAAGGAACTGAAGCTCTGTTAGGTCAGTTGTCCCTACTGGTCTACCATCACAGACCTCAGATAGCCTTCAATTACCACACTTCACTTGGTTACCTGCAGAGGTTCAGGTTTTAGCACATTGAGGGCAGGGAGGGGACAGGACAGCCTGAAGAATGTTGTCTGGTGCACAGTGAAATACATCATCTATAGCAAGTCTCTCTAAAGCAGCATTTTCCCTAAAGTAACAATTTCCCAGTGCAACTGACTAGATCAAGGATAATCCCTCCCTTCTGAAGGAAATCTTTGGGTGTTGATGGCAGAAACCTTGAGTTCAAACCTGCCCTTTCTTCTGGCCCATCTAAAGACAAGCTCAGCAGACTGCCTTTAAAACTGCGCTAAGTGAACCTCATGTTAAGCATCTCAGCAGTTTCCCTCCCCTGAAGGCCACCTGCCTGCTGTCCCCAGGTGACACACATAGCTGGCCTAAGCTACCCTCAAACTCTGCCAAATGAAACACTTAGTTTTAATGACTTTTAGTGACTTCAGAACAGAAAAGGGCCTACAGCAATGAAAAAGTTGAAGTAAAATAAAGAAGCCTTGCTGAACATCCAGGCCTGCTTCGTTCTCCTGTATTTCCTACCAGATCTATGAGCTCTAACAGATCACAAGTCATCCTACCTTCTCCATCTCTTCTGAACAACAGCCTTTTGCAGAGATGCCAAAGATGACCTTTGCACGAGTTCAGATGGCCTTCTTCTTTGGTTCTGAAGTTTTACCCTCTCCTACCTTTTCCTATCTTGGTTTTAAGAGCATTTAGCTTAGTGGAACAAGAAAATAGTACAAAGGTCATTCTGCCCTCTAATGGCAGCTGTGAATAGGGGCAAGGAAACGCTCTGCGAGCTTTCCCACGCAGCTGTTCAACACAGCTGCTAGCCAAAGTAGGCTTGAATGAATCACAGAGCCCTATTTTCAACTGCTCATTGCACACTAGGACTAAACTAATTGCTGTATAAATTAGACATGGCTGAAGCATGGAAGACAGACAGTTCCCTCTAAAATTAGGTCAGGAAACTTGTCCAGCCTTCAAATAGCAAATGATGCACTCAGCTCATCATTGCTGTGCACACAGCTCAGCTCCACAAGCTGTTCTGCTCAATTCTCAGCTTTCCCCATGTCTCCAGGGGAGAACAACAGCGTGCTCCAACATCTTCTGTGCTCACAATCCAGCCCATGCTCTAATGAGACTGTCATTCTACCTCCATCCTCAATGAGGCTGTTGAAATGTGACATCAATCCATTTTCAGTGACCTTCAAAAATCACCACAAGCCTTTAGCATTTATTAGCCTGTTATCATCAAGGCATGAAAAAAATAGATGCTGCACAGCTTTTTTTAAGCAATCTTTGCTAAGCACAGATCTTAAATGCAACCAAGGCTCTCTACTCAGTGGGTTGCATTCTCAAAGTTTTGCTGCTTCTGAGAAGCATTGGACTGGGTGGTAAAACATACCATGTTCTGTTGCCTTCCATAGAGATGAGTCTTAACTTACTGAACTGCCACAAGGAGGCTTCTCAGCTACAATCAGTGCAGATAGTACATGCATTTTAGCAAGGGAAACACTGACAGGTACGACATCCTGTCTAGACCCTTTAAAAACCCAACCACTCTGGAAGTGGGAAGCAACCCCGGGCAGTAGGGATGTTTTATCAATGGCAGACCACAGATGGTTGCCAAGAGAGGAGACAGCCACTGCCCTGCTGCAACATATCATACTGGTGCCTTGCACAACAGGAACACAAGACAAGTGAGGGCACAAAGGGGCAGATATCAGGCTGATGGTGTGAAAGGAGCTCGGTACAAACACCCTTAGGAAGAGAGACACAAATTGAGGTGTTTGTTGCAGGTGCATGGCCTGCCAAACAGAATCAGAGTACGAAAATGCATTTTGGGCTTGTCACAATGCCAGAAACATGACTAGTTGTGGTATTCTTTGGCATTAAACAGCAGAAAAGCAAATTGTCATGAATTTCAGGCAGAGGCAACCTAGAAAGCAAAAGAGACCTTTGATGGAAGAGAGGGGATCCCAGGATGGCTGAGCAAACACCAGTGAAAATCTTCCATTAGTTCAAAAAACACAAAGATGTTCACTGCTGAAGATTTACTAACATGAGGTTCAGGGTCAAGGAGAAAGCAAGGCCTGTCTCACAGATGCATTTTCCTCTCTTCCTTTTACCCCTACCTACACAAGGACACAAATGGCAAGTAGACCCAGCCTCCTTCCTCCCACAGCCCTGTGTACTAACTTCTGATTTTTCCCTGTTCCTTGATTTTTCCCTGTTCAGGCAGCACAAGGCTCAATAAAGTTGATCCAACAAACTTTACAGCAACCCCATCTCCAAGGACCAAGAATGAACAGCAGCATACCCAAAGGTATCAGTTTACTTTCTGCTCCATATGCCCATCCAATTATCTCCACACATCCTAGGCCCAACACATCCTTTGGCAATAATGGGCCTCTGTGGTTTGCAGCAGCACATAGGATGCACACTGGCAGAACAAAGAAGCTGTCATACTTGCCCAGCCCAGATGAGCCTGCTACTTCAAGTCATGTCAAATTCCCTTCAGGTAAGTCATTTTACAATAACACATGCTAGCCACGCTACACTGATGTTTTCAGTTTTACTATCTTATACCAAAGTTAATAAATCAACAAAAGAGTCCCAAACCTGACTCTGTCAGCATCTCTGCTGACATAAATTGGATGAGTTAATGCCTTGTAGTTTATATACTCTAGAAAACTGCTCCCTTTCCAGGAAAAACTACAGGTTGTCACGAGTTCATCTAGAGATGCACTAAGAGGATAGGGAACAAAAGAACATTAATGACAAGAAATTATGTATTAATTGCTAGCCAACATTAAGCAATTCTAAAACACAGCCCATTTCCAGGAAGCTTTTGGCCAGTCAGCAGCTCCACTTGTCACTCAGGTAATGGATACAGTGAATGATGGCCAGAAGGATAGGTTAATGTAGTATAAATACTACAAAGCAGAGATGGAAACAACAGTTCCTGCAGGTAAGAGATTCTGGTTTTTGACTGTACACAATTTTCATGGACACATCCATAGCCTGCTGGCACATGCATTTGCATCATCCCTCCACCCCTCTTACACAGGCAGGGAATTCCCACAGAAAAAACCACCTAAATGGCCTCCCAAACTGAACAGTGCCCGACAAAACAAACTGCAAGTTACCTTTCAAGAGCTGTGGGTATTTGGTATGAACGAGGTTGGTAAGATCTCCACCATCATCCAAAATCATGTTGAGGGGCTGCCCATCCTTGAAGTACAGAGTCTGCTCAATGCACCACAAATACTCCTCGTCGGTCTCCCCTTTCCAAGCAAAAACTACAAAGGAACAAACACACACAATTAGACAGTTTCTTATTCTGTGTGTAATAAAGCAGGTAAATAAAGATTTCATCAGCAGCACTCAGTAGCAGAGCCAACAGACAGATTATTATCCATGCCTGCAGGCCAGAGACATTTGCATTGGAAAAAAAAAATCTCAGAATGGAGAAGTAAAATTGCTTTGCCTTCTGTTCCAGGACACAAACTTTATCAAAACTGAGACTGCACTGTTCTCCTCATTCTTCTGCATTAAGAGGGAAAAAAACAAAGCAAACTAAAGCAGACTCATACCAACAATGCCCCCACTTTCTCCCTTATTTCACTATGTTACCAGGAATTCAAAATAGCCAGTGGATATATTGATGCCAGGTCCTGCACTTGGGGCACAACAACCCCATGCAGTGCTACAGGCTTGGGGCAGAGTGGCTCGAAAGCCGTTCAGAGGAAAAGGATTTGGGGGTGCTGACTGATGCTCGCCTCAACATGAGTTCTGTGCTGTGTTCAGTTTGGACCCCTCACTACAAGAAGGACATCGAGGCCCTGAAGTGGGTCCAGAGCAGGGCTACGAAGCTGGTGAAGGGCCTGGGACACAAGTCCTGTGAGGAGCGGCTGAGGGAGCTGGGGGTGTTTGGTCTGGAGAAGAGGAGGCTCAGGACAGACCTCATTGCTCTCTGCAACTGCCTGAAAGGAAGCTGTGGGGAGCTGGGGGTCGGCCTCTTCTCACAGGTAACCAGTGATAGGACTGGAGGGAATGGCCTCAAGTTGTGCCAGGGGAGGTTCAGGTTGGAAATGAGGAGACATTTCTTCTCAGAAAGAGCAGTCAGGCATTGGGACGGGTTGCTCAGGGAGGTGGTGGAGTCACCATCCCTGGGGGTGTTCAAGGAAAGGTTGGACGTGGTGCTTGGGGACATGGCTTAGTGGTGACACTGGTGGTAGGGGGATGGTTGGACCAGATGACCTTGAAGGTCTTTTCCAACCTTAATGATTCTATGATACAAATAAAAACACAACTACAGCATTCTATAACACAGCAGAAAAGAAGCACCAGACTTTAGCATGAACAAAGCACCAGAACAAAGACCACAAACTCCCCAGAAAAATTGATTTTAAATTCTAGTCTCTAGCACAGTGCTAAAATCCAAGCTGCTGTGATTCCCTCGTTCTTGTAATGACATATTTCTAGATCAGTATATCTACCACCATGTTTCAACAACTAACATGTTATATCTAGCAGTACCTTTGCTTTTCCAGGCATTTGTACCTGCTTCATGTTACACTCAAGCCCCAGTGATAAGGAGCTACTCAAACTTATTAAGCTTATGATTTATATACCCCAACATTGGACACCTGCTAAATTGCTGTGTTTTCCACTGTTTATACTGAAAACTTCAGTCTGAGCCAGAAGGAGCCAATCCTACAACTGACCCTTCTGCAGAAATGTGCATTAGTATCTCTCATCGTATACAAAGGTTCAGCATTCCTCCAAGGTCTCATAAATTCAGTAATTTATGTTAAAAAAAAATGTAATATTAACAAAAAAAGAACAAGTTCCACCAAGCAAGAATACCAAGGGCATAGGTCAAAAGCTTAAACAAACACTCCACCTATAAACTGCTCTTCAGCTGAAGCTTTGAGCATTGAAAGCAGTGAGAGAGGCAGCATCTTAACATCATATCTGGAAAGTTTTCACTCATCCTTTGGCATCACACACTAGCAACAGGCAGGTGCTGATGCCTGCAGCTAGTAATGCCACAGAAGCTGATGAAAGAATTGCTTTCTTCTCTTGCCTTAAAACAGACCACAGCTGAGGAAAGACTTGTGGCAATAGCTAATTATAACAGTAATGAAGGACATCTCCCAGAACAGAGAACCAGGCTGCCAGAACACAGATTTAGCCTCTGCCAACACCCAGGCTCAGACCATGTACTCCCAGCAGACAGAGCCAGGAGGATTTTATGTCCTTCAGCTCAGAAACATGGCAAACAGCTTAATGTATTTATGTTGATCTGCAAGGAATTGCTAACTACTGGAAGAGGACAGTAATAAAACACCATTTTCATAGAACACCGCAGGGATATTAGGCTGCAGTACAACTGGCCTGGCTTTAGCCTTAAAATATCTTGGATATTGACCCTGCTACTGTAATAGGGCACATGGCAGTAAATATCCCTTCCCCGATCCCTGTTAGAACCAAGCTTGCTGGAAACCACCAAACACCTATCACACCTACACACCAGTGTCTAATTGTCCAGCCCATTTAATCATCTTACTGACCAACCTTAAAGCTGGTTAATATACAGCCCAGCTCTTTTGCAGTCTATCACCAGATCAGCCATTGTCAGTAGTGCTAGACTGTCTGATGCAATTCAGCTAGAATCAAACATCCCATTTTGTAATAATCACTGGCTTTGATAGGCTGTTTCTATGCTGAAGCTTATTCAGAAGAGCTTGATTTGTACACAGTTCGATTTAGCTAGAACAGACTGTATACCCCAATTCATCAGAGCCAAATGAGGACATAGAAAACTTACCAGGGATACCAGCTTTTGCAATAGCAGCTGCAGCATGGTCCTGAGTAGAGAAAATGTTGCAGCTTGACCATTGTACCTGGAAAACAACTCAAGTTTTATTTGCTGAACAAAGTTCTGAGATATCAGGAACTCTATATCCAGACAGAAAAGAGAACAAAAGCAGAAAAGCATATTAGTACAAATTCCTGCCTAAGTAGCTCTGCAAAAGTTAAGATGAAAACTAAGTATTTGACTAGGACAGGGAGAATAATGACATTTGGGGGGATAACGTAATGGAGCTTTAGCTGTGCCGCATGTTCAGACATCTACTTACTTATGAGCACTTGTGCCAGACAGCCAAAGCACACATTCAGCTATAGATCTTCAGGAAGTGCACAGTATGGTGGGTTTAGAAAGCCTGGGTCAGTAAGTTCAAATTTTCAGAACAGCCTCATAGCAAGTGTCCAGCAAGGGATAGCCACGCAGCAGCACACCTGCTGGCACTCAGGAAAGTCAGAAACACAGCTGAAACACTACAGTCCGTCAGCAGGCATTCTCTGAGATTATGCTCACCCAACTCCCACTCTGTGCCGCAGTCATGGAAGCTTTCCCAGTGAGCTAAGCATTTTCCACAGATTTCTTAACTAGGCTCAGACACCTAGAAGAGCAACAGCATGTCGCTGAGTTGCATTGAAAAGAACCTGCACACCTACTGCAGCTCCCCAGTGGTGGCTCCCAGATCCCCAGTGTGACCTGACAGACGCACATTGGAGCTCTTGCTCTGCTCCCTACTGGGCTGACCAGCAGGTAGGTATCTGCATGCTTATTTACAGCAGGCTTTAAGGAGAGAGGAAAATCAGATACAACTCTTCAACCTGATTCCAGATATTCATCCCATTGCATCAAGAATCGACACTTCAAACTAAGGGTTGCAGTAGCATACCCTGTTTTCTTCCATCTGAGCCTATAAAACCAACGCTTAAGTGTTGGTAACAACACTATCAGTCTAGGGAAAATTGATCCACGAAGAGCACAGAAAAGCTGAATTCAAAGTTATGCACTATACCTCCTCACTTGTGTTTTTCTGATCTCCCTCCGTATCAGCATAGATGACATCAGAAGGTGTCATGAAATTCAAAGCATACTCAATACCTGTACACCATTTACACTTGAAGCACTTGATACAAGCCACTTTTCAACTCCGCATCCTCAGATCTGTAATACCAGTTTGTGGTAATGGCATAGACCCAAAAATTACTGGCGTACTTTATGGGCTCAGAGCCTAATATTCACATCGCACTGGTTATGAAGAGCTATTATATTAGAACTTATGTACACTGAAGGCACAAGGTATTTACTCTTTGTAAGCCTAACCACAAAAAGGGATACCAAGATCACTACACTGCTGCTACATTCTCACTGTGTAGGGTATAGTTTCATTGTAGTTTCTCTCTTCCCTCCCAAACACTGAAACTCCAGTAGAACAGATAAACCAGGGCTAAAACCAAATTCAAGGCAAAGTCTAAACTTACATGCAGGCATCAAGACAAGAAAGGAGCTCACAATCAACACAATCAAGCACCACACTAATATAACAGCACACCTCTTAGAGGCACAACCCTAATTTACACGTAGAGGAACCAAATCTTTGTAGGTACCTCTCTGAATGACTTGGATGAATGCCATATGACACTGATTTTGGGCTGCACTCAGACTAAAGCAGTTTAGCAATATTTAAGCATGCACACAGCTGCTGCCTAGGCCAGCCATACTGGGATACAGCAACAAACAGGAGCAGCAAGGAGCTTCATAAAGTTCAGTTGCTACCACTTGTTTTTAAATCCTGAAAAGGGACTAAAGTTTCATATAAGTTGAAATAAAGCTAGGACTGTAACTCAAAGCTCTCCTTCAGGGCTGCGCTATTTGCAACAACTCTGACCAGGCAGAAGACAACCTCCACACACAACAGCATATGCAGTCGTGGCGCTCTGTCTAGATCTATCCCCCCACTTTTTGAGGAAATATTTTAGCTGTTATAGAGAACTTCCCCTTCTTCCAGTGCTTTTCGGTCAGCATGACAACGCTCGTTTCCTCTAACCATTTCCAGGCATGTACTCCCAGGAAGGCATCCCATACAGGCCATCTCTGGGCAGCCAGGGTGCAGGCAGCTAAAATTCAGGAAGGACTTTCAGATCACATCCTGTGCTTTACATAATTCGTCATCAAGCTCCAGCCAGTTCCCTGATCAGCTCACAAGCTATCTGGATTGTGCCAATCTTAGACTCCATTCTGCAAGACAGGCACAGGGCACAATGCAGCAAAGGGCTTATAGATACCTGAGTCTTTAATACAGACCAGGGTAACTGGTTCACAGTCACCCAGTGAATTTGATGTCAGTGGAGTCTCCACCCTCCATCACTGAACCACACTGCCTCTCTGGTGTTTTCTGCACAGCTCAAGGGCTATCAGGAGCTCTCAGACAGCTTCATTTGTTTTTGCTGACTTTGAGGGCACAGGGTAGTTCATAACGTAGGCTAATCTGCACTGGAGGCAGTCACTAGAGATTCAGCATTACCAGCATACCAGCAACAGCACTGCATGCCTGAACACAACACAACCACACGGGAGCAGCTTTTGGCACCACTCCTCAGGGTGCTGTGCAAACCGCTGAGGGAGCTGCTGAAGCCAGTGACCCAGCCCAAAACAGACACTTGTGAAGATGCCGCCTGTCCAGAGGGAAGATACATATCACATCCCAGGGGTGTGCACATTACAGGTTTTTGCTTAAGGAAAGAAGAGATAATCCACCCTTCTTTAGACTGCAGCACAGTCTCTTCCCAAAAAGGACAGAAATTTGCGAGGATCCCCTACAGTTGGTATATAAATTGAAGCAGTGCCCCAGGCAGAGCGTTACCTAAGAGCATACTGACGGAGAAACTCAGACACTTTACCTCAGCTCCCAGCTTTATAAGGGTCTCTATGAGAACTGCTGTCTGCACGGTCATATGAAGGCAACCAGCGATACGTGCACCTTTCAGCGGCTTTGATGCAGCATACATCTCCCGCATCTTCATCAGCCCTGGCATCTCATTTTCTGCAATCTCAATGGCCTTGCGACCCCAGTCTGCAAGGCTGATGTCAGCTGCAAGAGAAGGACAGGTGTCAGAGCTGAAATAGCTGAGGCCTTGGTATCCCTTCACACACTTGTGGATAGGAAACAGCTGCAACAGCTGAACTGAACATGGAGCAACAGCTTGGAGACAGAGCTAAGGGAAAAACAGGCCCTATCCCAGTTACTCCCTGCTTTTGCACTATGGTTCACAGGCTTTCAAACAAGTTTAGATCAAACAGTCCTAAAATAGCAAAGCGCCTGTACAGGCACATTAACCAACTGTGACCTATTGCTCAGGAGTCCTGGGGCCCATTCATTCACCACACTCCATCTTTAAGCACCCATTCCTGAAGATGTTGTCCAAGGGTCTGTCACTTTCCAGAGATTTAGTTTCAGAGTATTAAGACTTGGACACGTGTAGGGGCTGCCTGTACAGTAACAGCTTCTGCACGTAAGAACAGACACAGAGTACTGTGCTCCCTGCCAAGGGCTCCAGGGGCTGAGCCCCACTCAGCTCCCCCATTAAAGACTAAGCTGCAGGGCTCCCACCTTGGCTCCACAGAGATAATTACTGAAGCATCATTAGTCATAGGTCTGTACAAAAGGTTTCCAACAGTCTATCTCAGGGTTGAAAACACTGCACCTGCAGTACAGGTGTGACTCCAGCCTCACCTACAAGAGCAAGGGCCAAACAGCTAACACCTAAGTGCTCTACCCGCAGCATCATTCAGTGCCAAAAAGCCCTGACACTTTTTTATCTCTTCCATAGATTTCAGGAGCTTGCCATTTCATTACAAACATGGTCAGCTGTATTTCATTCAGCTACCTAGCAAAGGCCCTGGAGAGCATTCAGGAACACCAAGCCAGAGTGCCCAGGTTCATACTGACAAGCGAATTGTATTTTATTCCAGAATGAAGCCCAGGGGCCATTGAAGCTCCAGGGCCTGGCCATTACAGCAACCAGGTCTGAAAAAGCCTAGGAAATGGATGGGCATAGAAATGATGATGACAGGGGGGCGCAGGGACTTTCTTTAATGTCCCATCTTAAAAGCTCAGCAGCCTTACCAGGGGCTGCTTAAGGAATCTCCTGGAGCATTTTAGATTTGTAGCTCTCACATTCTTTCCTCCAAGGCAAGTTGTTTTTATGAACTAGAACCTTATGGACTAATGGCTCTGGTTTTAATTTAATCTTCAAAGACTGCAAGACTCTTCAGAAAAATGAGGTGTTTTTTTTTGTTTGCGTTGGTTATCGTTGTTGCCATTTACATGAAGGTCCAAGATTACAAACCTACCCACTAAAATCGTTAGGGGGGAGTAAGATAGGCCCCAGATTTATGGACGCTTTCCCATTCACAGTACCTGGTGAAGGGCTCCTGGAGGGGAGGCAAAGCCGGCGCAGGGCTGCGGGGGCCCGCAGCAGGCGAGCAACACGAGCACACGCGGAAGCCGCACTCGTGCTTCCCCGCACCGAGCCCCGGCGGTTCGGGAGGCCCGCCCAGCCCGCCCGAAGGCTCCCCCGCTCCTCCTCGCTGCCGTTTGGCCGCGCAGCCCCTTCCCGCAGCTCCCAGGGGCTTCCCAGGCTCCGATTCCGCCGAGCGCTCCCTGCCCGCGCCCCCTGTCAGCTGCCAGCTTCCCCCGGCGGCCCGCATCCAGCCGCAGCCCCGGGCCGGCGGAGCCCCGGTGCGGCCGCCTCCCGGAGCGCGGCGGTGCCGATCCCGCGGGGAGCACTCACCCACTTTGTAGGGCAGCTTGTCCGACATGCTGCCGGGCACCGCGGGCCGCCGGAAGAGGAGGCGGCGCCGGCCGCGGGCCCGCTTTAAGCAGAGGCGGTGCCGCCGTGTGTGTGCGCGGGGCGGGGCCGCACCGGCTCGCGGGCGCCGGGGAAGCGGCCCCGGAGGGCTCTGCCCCAGACCCGATGTCAGCCGGAGCTGGAGCGGCCCGGCCCGGCCCGGCCACCAGCCAGAGCCAGGACCGGCCTTGGAGCGCCCTAGGCCCGGAGCAGGCCCCAGGCCCCAAAGCAGAGCTGGCCGCGGAGCCGCCGTGAGCGCAGAGCCGGCTGTGCTCCCCGGCCTGCTGGCCTGGGGCGTTCGCCACACGATCACCTCCCTGGTCCTGCTGGCTGCACTATTCCTGACACAAGCCAGGGTGCCGTTGACCCTCCTGGCCACCTGGGCACACTGCTGGCTCCTGTTGAGGCGAGCATCAGTCAGCACCCCCAGATCCTCTGCACAGCTTTCGAGCCACTCTGCCCCAAGCCTGTAGCACTGCATGGGGTTGTTGTGCCCCAAGTGCAGGACCTGGCACTGAGCCACGTTGAACCTCATCCCGATGGCCTCTGCCCATCCTGTCCAGGTCCCTCTGCAGGGCCTTCC
>CM021716.1:5625409-5668827 GCA_011074415.1 Stictonetta naevosa
TCAGATACACAAGTGCTGGAACCAAAGATGCTTTGGAGGAAACAGCTTCAACATCTTGTGTGAAGCCGGCAGAAAGACTTGATGTCGTGCAGCACTCTTGCTCTAGCGAGTGTCCTGGTGCTATTTGACCTCACACCCAAGACAAGGATAGGGTAACTCGATTAGCAAATACTCAGTGAAAAAAGAAAAAAAAAGAAAACTGAACTACAGTTACAGCAAAAGCCTAGTTCAACACTACAGGCATTAAAAAACCCCAGCAAAGTCCTGATGGCAAAATTCAAGACTGTCAGGGGCACTGCGTGCCACTTACTTTCCCCAGTGAAACTGCATTCATGGGGTAGAACTGAAAAGGTTGCAGTATCGTCACAGGTATCACACGCCATGAATGGCTGGGACCTGCTAATTTCCTAATTAAATAGACTTTCAGTAAAATGATTAGTGATATAATGCACAAAATTCATGCCTGGATGATCCACAAATACCTGCTGCAATAGGTTTGGCAAGACTGATTTCAAGCAGGGACAGAAGACAAGTAATAATAATAAAGTGATCCCACTTTCGCCACAAGCAATACTGGAATATTTGCCTGCTCAGAGCAGGCTTTAAAAAATACAAAATGAGCCTTTTGTAGTGTCTAAGAGAGGAAACACTGCACGTTAATTCTGCAGTATGGTACAGTACTACAGAAAGATTAAAGAGAAAAAAATGTATGACATTGTCTAAACAAATGCTCTAGCATTATTAATTTAAGTTTGCGCAGTAGCATGTGACTAACGTTCGCTGGCAACATTAAATTCAACTACAGAAGTTCTGAGATCTGATTATGGCAATTAGGAATTCTACATACAATGCAGCCTGCCCATTAACTGCCTACCCCTGCAGCATTTTCATACCAGGGTTTATTATTTTCCTCCTTATAGCAAGAATTTTTGCCCATAATTAGTATTTTGTTTCCATGTTAAATAAATCATAATGTTTTTGAAAACATTTCTGCAGTCAAGCAGGGCTAAAATCTTTAGAGATCCTTGTTGAAACCTGACTGGGGATAAACTTGAACAACATCAGGCATTGGCTCATCAGCCAGTAATGATTTCTGCCTCAGAAACCCAAGGCTGGAAACAAAGCGGGCTTATGCCATCTCAGACAACAACCAGGGCATGGATAGAGCATCACGTTTGGGGGGAATGAAGTTCATCACCTTTTAGAACGGGATCTTTGGGTTTTCAGCTTTGCAGTGGACAGGGCTGACTTGAACCAAGCCTTATCTAACATGACATTGCCATCGTGATATAAATAGCTTCTTATTTGCCTGCTTCAGAGGAACAATTTTAGTCAAGAAAAGGTCAAACGGTTTTACCACAGGGGAAAAGAACAAAAATCTTTTGTAATTTAATATTGCTTTTTTTTTTTATATAAGACAGGAGACTCCAGGTGCTAACCACATAGGAAGGAGAGAAGTACAGAACAGAATTCAAGGCATATTTATCTAGTCTGTAGTAGCACAAAACAATAATAATTCAATCACTTCTTAAAGCTCAGGAGGAACTAGTATTCACCCAGCATCTCACTGATCTCATCTCTACTCGGAATCCTGCAAACTCTATAGACAAAGCCTGCTCAAACCTATTTGCTTTGGCAGTGCAGAAATAAGTTACAGCTGCACAAGCCTAGGACAGATGTACTTGATACATCCAACACCTTCTGTATTTGTTCTTATTCCACAAAGCTTATTGCATTGATGCTTTCAATTACTAAGGATTAATAAACAAGACTTTTACCCAATAGCTAGCCATCAAATTGATCCCTTTTTAGTTGAACCGGAAAAAATATCCAGTTTTAAGTCTTAGTTTATGTTACACAACATAAGGTTACTGCTACTAGCCCTCAGAAAAGGACTGTACAAACACCCGTGTGTATTATTAGGGTTATTTTCAAGCATTTTTATTCTTGTACAAAAAAGGGAAGTGACCAGGTGAGAAGGCAGCTCTATTAAAAATTTGCATGCAAGACAGGCTGGTATATTCATAGTAGAAATAGAGAAATACACACAGCTGTCTGCAAATTACTACATGAAGGTGACCCAAAGCCCAATTTATTGCTCTTTTTTATGGCTTGCTTTTATTGCTTCCAGTGCAATGGTAATCTACGCACATGGCAATACTTCAGTACTAATGGAAATCAGTAGGCAAGGTCACACACATGTCAAACAGTTGCTTTGCAATTCTAAAAATACTCGCAGGTCCCGTTCACTGGAACGGCACAGATCCTTCCCTGCGCAGATCCTTCTGCACTGCTCCCTGGGTGCAGTCGGCACCCAGAGCTCGCTGCGTGCTGGGCAGAGTGCATCCTTCTTGCTGGAAGTGAGGGTAAGTGCTACACTCAATAGCAACCAAATTAGAAAGAAGAATAATTACAGAAAATTTCCCCTTGGGCCATCTTCTGCAGACCACAAAAGATTTTTAAGATACTCCAAAGCAGCCTGTCTTTCCTGGGAAATACCACACATCGAAAAATAATTGTTTGTCATTCAATTAAGCTACAGCATGTAAGGTTAATGAGATAAACTAGGCAGCTGACTTGACCAGAAACGTGCGCTTGGCCCATACCCTGTGATACACAGGCTGAAAAGTCAGCTCGCAGGTTATTTTTGCAGAACATGCTTATGCACTGAGTTTGAGCCTTCAGGCTAAGCATAACGTAGTGCCAAGGACTACACAAAAAGTGCAGCAGGTCCCCTCAGCTAGCCATTCTTTCCAATCTAAGCAGCAAAATCATAGAAGCAGCAGCAAAGACTGCAAAACACAGACAACAACAACAATTTTTACAATCCATACAGCCAGAACGAACAGCTCCTGCTATTACA
Source organism: Stictonetta naevosa (assembly GCA_011074415.1). Taxonomy (NCBI): domain Eukaryota; kingdom Metazoa; phylum Chordata; class Aves; order Anseriformes; family Anatidae; genus Stictonetta; species Stictonetta naevosa. Next base: position 5,628,273 of record CM021716.1, read on the forward strand.
GCCTCGAAGTAAAGCATCTCTGCTGCCTCACGTCGTGACTAGCAGGGGGATCTCGCCTTCTGCATGGCTTTGTGAAGGTGGAGTGAATCTCACGAACGACTGAGTGCAGCGTGACATGAATCACGGGTAACGTGAACAAACATCAGGAGGGTGTACAATGCACTTAAAGCTGGAAGTGCTTGCACTGAAGTATCATTAAAGGAAAATTCAGTGCACAGCACAGTACTCAGAAGAGCACATGTCTTCTGGCATTTTAACTCAAATCAGAAATTCTCCCCTCTTCCAAAAAATTAAATCAGAACATTCCACAAATAATGGAACACAGAAATCTATGGTCTTTCTTCTGACTTCTGAAAATTTCCTGAAAATCTAATGTTCATGTGCTCAGAAAAGATTGAAAAAAAAAATACAGACACGCTTGATATTTACATAGAAACACAAAATCTAGTGTTGAAGCTTGAGAAAAACAATGAAATTCAAAGGTTGTAATACTGTGGGTTGTTTTTTTGTTTTGTTTTGTTTTGGTCAAGCACCCCACATTCAGGATTAGCATTTTTCAACTGCCATCTGGATTTATTATTTTTTTTTAATTTTAAATGTGTAAGGCAACAAAGCTTCTACCTTAAGGTCCTCAGACTTTTTGTTGTTGTTGTCGTTTGTTTGTTTCTAAGCAAGAACAGCATACAGACAATGTCTGGTTATGATAACCCAGAAACACTTGAAGAAAATGACTTTCTCAAAATGCCCCATCTGAATGCATTAGCAATTAGAATCTCCTCAAGTTTCCATTAGTCTGTCAAAACAAGAAATAATCGTATAGCAGCTCTGACTGAAACTCTTAAAGATTGTCACATTGACTGAATTTCAGAGTATAGACTTACAAATTCGTAGTCTCCATCCTGTGGCACTTTCCAATCAGATGAATTTTTTGTCTGGCCAGACACATTCTTCCCAAAGCTATTGATCTGATTCTCCTTCTCTTTCTGCTCAAAATATTCAAGGAATGATGGTTTGGCTGGCTGTATCGTTTCATCCCTCCCTGGAAATAAAAAAGAAAAAAGAAAAAAGTTATTTTTTAAAATACACTTTCAGTTATACTGCCTTGCATCATGCCCAAAAGTGAGTTCATCTTTTCAGCACATACTAAATCATGTAACACTGCTAACATACTATTTTTCAGCAGCTTTTCAAACATAAAGCTATTCCTGAGGGTCCAGAAGCAGAGCAGGGAAGCCCAAAGCCCACCAGAGAAGCAAAGGCAGTGCTGGAAGCACTAGGCTGCAATGCGTCCTTCGCAGCAAACTACCAGGTAGCCAGGCTTCGTGAGCTGAATGCTACAGGTGAACTGCTCCCAGCTGCAGCTGTTCTTTCATCCCAGCCAGGCTGCAGGCATCGCAAAATACACCAAGTTCTAAAACCAAAAGTATCATTTTACAAGCAGAAACTCATCTTTATATTTATGAATGGAATGGTACAAAAAAAAAAAAAAGGCTTTCAAAGGCCACGTTTGCCAAACAAATTTCATAATTTGTCTTGGGTAGGAGTAGTTAAAGTCTACACTTCTCGGGCAGGAAGGATTAATTAGTTTGCTAAGCTGTTTTCTTTTTATAAACAGTAAGCTATCAAGTTGACTGTCCTGGTTTTCGTTTTGTAAGTTAATTCCTCTGAACACACTTTCTTACTGCATTGCTTCAATAAGCCACAAATGCAGAGAAACCATTCAATTTTAGACTATGTTTAAGAAACTTGGAGCAATAAGAAATGAGTAAAGATACAAAGGGAGATGGGGGAGTCTCAGTAACCTGAATACAAATGCCTTGATTTTCAGGAGGAGGGCTCCCAAGCACCATTCTCAGTGACAGAGTTCACTCAGACAGACAGCAGAAGTAAGGATACAGCCACAAAGCTTCAGCACAACTAGATTTACATGACTCTAATTTTTTCTCTAGAACAAGCAGGAGTGAAGCAAAGGGAAGAACACTGCCGGCCCACCAAGATCAATGAGCAATAAAACTACAAGTCCTGCAGGGTAAGCAGGTACGTTGCACGGTTGGTGGGATTATGGATACCAGCACTAACTCTTCCCATCTTCCTTCAGCCTTCACACCACCCAAATCCCTGTTCATGTCATTTAAGTGCCGTTACACCACACGAATCAAGCGAATGGGCTTCCACAGCTGAAGGCAGAAAGGCCCGGCCCTATGTTCAGAGATGGCGGCGCCTCCCCACTGTGTGGGCCTGGTGGGTGCCAGGAGCGGCGCCGGCCTCGGCCGCAGGGCACAAAGCAGCACGAGGTGAGGGGGGATGATGCTGATTCCTGGCAGGGACAGGATAAAAGCCAATCCGGGAAGAGAAGACAGCATTTAAGATCACAGAGAATCAAGACTGAAGGACCTTCAGCATTTCCACAGGGGGATTTCTTTACTAGCTCAGCTGGCACAGCATCAAACGCTGCCCAGACTACACTCACCTAAAACCAGCCTGCGAGCTGCAGTGAGTATCTCGTGGTCTCAATCTGAACGAAAAGGCAAGCTTGCACAGAAAATATGTTTTAACAGTGGTGCACCACAAGACCACAACAGCTGCAAATGCAGTTAAAGACTACTTATAAGTTAATGCCACTGTGCTGCTCTTCGTAATAAAATGCCTCGCAAAAACCTGTCAGTGTAATCGAAGCGAGCACTGTGACAATACCTAGTGAAATGGTGTTGTTCCCATAAAATATGGTTCTCTAGACAGTGTAGTGGGTCCACCATACTTAAAACATGTATTTGGCCAATGCAGAAACCACTGTTTTCAGAAAGCAGGATAGGGAATCAGCACCCACACAACACTTTTCACCCAACAGTTATCCTAGGACTACTGTTAACCTAATGTGGCATCCACATCACCAAACATGCACCTCACTCTGGGTTGTGAAATAAGTTCCCTGTTGAATGCCATACAGTTGAAATAAATATGATCTGTCCGGCAGGCAGACAACCACAAGTTTAGAGCTGTGGACATACACAGGGAAAACAGAGCAGTCCTGAGTGGTTCACTAGGTCTGCCTGACACAGAGACTCTCCCCCCAGGGTGTGCACAAAAGGTGATCACAAAGAGGACTCTCAGATACTAAGACACTCAGCAGTGCCTTCCCCTTGAAAAAAATAATATAAAATAGCTACTCTGGAAGCCCATTAAGATTTAATCACAGAATATTATTCTTGAACATAAAATCACCATCCTGTGATGCAGAACTTCACAGGCAGACTCTGTCTGATCCTCAGACAAGTGCACAAATTCCTCGGTCAGCTATTAGATAATTGAGGAAGTTACTTTTCTACATATTAAAGGGGACAAATTTCTGCGAAGTGCAACAACTCTTGGCAGGACATTTGGGTTGTGATACTGAGAGAAGTTGGGTTCTACCCACTCCAAAACATCACAATGAATCTTGAAAGAGCACTGCCTCCTACTGCCCTTCCAGGGTCAGCTGAAAGGTCCGGCATAAACCAAGATGCTTAATCTTTTGCACTATAAAAAGCAGGAGCAAAGACAAATTATTCTACCCCTGGCATTTGTTCCCTTAAAAAAAAGTCATACCAAAACACCAGCTAATACAGAATTAGTTCAAGAAAGACATCTTCAGACAGATTGCGTGAAGGTCAGTCAGGAAATATCTATGAAGGGGAGAACAGATTTGCTATTGGGAATAATTACTGAAATACAATAGCAATCCAATTACAGCTAAGTGATAAAACATTTATTTAGAATGAAGTAAATACACCACTCGCATCCTGTTGCAGTCCAGCCTGTTTGAAGCAGGGGATAAGTTGTTCATGTTATGGCCAATCATGGCAATGTTTAACACTGACAAACTTTGTAACAATAAATGAATTCCTACCTAACTAGCCTAATCTATACACAGCTTGCTGAGAGCTAGCTTAGGTCTCAAATTGAATCCTGGCTTCCTAGATAAAAAGCCACCTAAATTACGCTTGCACTGTATGTTTTGAAAACAATTGTTTGCACAGGAGAATCTGAAAGCAAATGCTTCACACAGATGACAGTGGCTAACTCATTTTCTTTAAGACTGTTCACTTGTACCAGAGAGTAATTGTCTCACTTAATCACGCTCGTTTCCCCACATTTTGTATTTTACCAACAGCTGCAACACTTGTAAATGTCATCTATTGAACAACCTATTGCAGCGTGACCAAATTACCAAAAGCCATACCCAGACACCGTAGGCCTTTTGAGCACATGCTATAATATACATTCAATTTTGGCCACTGATTGTAGCACATTTATAGACATCCACATCTAAAGGTACATTAAAAAAAATAGAAGTTACTGACAAACAACGGAAAAAGAGAATACACAATGGAAAAGATCTAGAATACAGATCAAAATATCTGAAATTTTAACTGCTGTTCTGATCTCAGCTGGAGTGCATATACAGCGAGACTGACAGAAACGCTCCTGGAGACGGAAACGCATTACCCGAAATCAATTATCATCCCAGCATGACTGGGTTTCTTTTTGTCAGTCTTGGCACTTAAAGCAGCGTCATCTTTCCGAAGATGATCTGCTATTAATTCAACGCAAGAATCACACCGCTATATCTTTAAGATTTTGATAACAGGCAGCCGAAGACAAAAATCGATCAGCGCTATTTGCAGAATCAGGTGCTGCTGAGATGACACTGCACTAAGCAGCTCTGTGCCAAAAAGCATTTAAGTTCCCAGGTTTATCGGGTTAGACTAAAATACAAATATTTGACAGAAAGTGAGATCACAGCTGTGGCAGAGATAAGCCTTTTATTAGAAGGTCACCCTGCAGTGACAAGAAAAGGTTCCAAAATGAACACGTGGAGAACCCTCAGACTTGCTTATAGGGTTGAGCCACGAGAGCTCTCTGAAGCTGTTAATGGCCTACCACGGAGATGTGCAGTCATCTTTTAGGAGCTGTATTAATTACACAAATGGAACGCCACAGCCCTGCTGGAGCTGGTCCAGCTGACTGCAGAACTGCAGGTCTGGGCTAGCCGCACACAGCGGCGGGCGCTCACAGGGCCACTCGTACTTTGGCCTTCCAGTGAAGAACAAGCCCTCTGCAGAGAACTCCCAAGCGATGCCTGGTGTAAAGTCATGTTCAGAAAACTCTAAGAAAAACGTCAACATCGTTATGGGTAAAACAGAAAAGACACGAAACTGGTGGGCCCAAATAAATGGTGAACCACAAGTATCTCCTTGTATTGTGACACAATTTTAAAGGAGCACCATGCTCAGTTTACTACTGATTTCAGTAACTGCCCTTTCAGTACTGCAGAGACACGTCCAGCCACATGCACCACACACGCTGGGACAGTCCTTAATGAACGAAGAGTGCAGACAAGCCAAAATATCATGCTGGGCACTGCAAGAAGCCAGCAAGGCAGCATCAGCAAACAGCCCGTGGCCTCCGCATACCTTATCCTCTCCTTTGCCAGGCTACAGCAAGGACAAGTTTTAAGGAGTGTGAAAAAAAACTACAACAACAAATGTCCTCCCTCCCAAAAAAGTCACCTGAATGCTCGAGGGAATGGCTGAGATCAGTCTTAGAGGCCTGACTGCAGCACAGAGACCTCCTTACACTGAGCAAGAGAGGACAAAGGAGGTGTGGAGAACATTCAAGGCATTTATACTTCCCTATGATGCTGCAAAGAAAGGGGAATGATAAACAGCACAGCCAGTTACACCAGCACAAGATTTAGCTTTCTCTTCCATCAGTAAAGAATGTCGCTGAAACCAAATCATTCAGTGTCATCTAGTCCCAGAAATCAAAGCCCTCATCTGGTTGATTTTGTCAAATTAGCTCTCACGACTGAAAATTTTCAGAAGCTCATGAACTTCAAAGGAAACCTTCAAAAGGGAAATGGAACTTGCACAGCCTCTCTATCTAACTGAAGGAGCTTGCTGAGTAATGAAACTATAATTTCTGCTTTTCTAAGATTATTCTTCTCTACTCAACTTGACAGCAGAAGAATCCTTGTTTTGTTATTTTTCCTCTTCAAAGCGATTGCTATCATTGAGCCAGCGTGAGCTCTAGAATCACAGAGCCTGTCACGAGAAAGAAACATACCCTCAGGAGCACGTTTTGTGTGCTCCTTACTCGAGTCACTTAAGTTAATACAGTGTTATTTTAAATATCTATTCTTGAAGCCATGGTGAGAGATTTCCTCCCTTTTCTCACAGGAATTGGAGCTACGCCGGTGACTGGGAGCAGTCAGATCACAATACAAATGTGTTTTGAACTATGGCTGCATCTAGCAGTAGATTTTAAGAACTGGCAGCCGTACCAGATTGGGTAAAGGGAACATTCATCTATGAAGAAGGTAATTTAAATCAACAACCATGAAGTGATGAATTACTACACTAGCAATATCAAATTAAAAAATCAGATACTTGGTACAAGAATACAAATTTGTCAAGATTCCAGGAAGCTGCAATCTTTAGAAAGACAACTGTCCTCGGCTTTGGAAGACACCTGCATTTTAAGAGGATGTCAGGAGCAACAAGATCACATTTTTTAAAATCAACTCACTTGTGCTAGGAAAGAATTATGAATGCCCTAAGCAAAGCTCAGGGAGATGCACCTCTATGAGCAGGAGCTCCAAACCAAGCTCTGCAGAGACACGGTGAGCAATCATGTTAGCTCTACAGCAAGCACAACCATCGCTGCCTTTTGTCAGATGTAAGACCAGAGAGGGTCCCGTGGGAGAAGCAGTTTCTGCTGTCATATACAAAATTATAGAGTCCCTTTCACTGAGGGATCAAGAGCTATTGTAAAGCAACTGTTTTGTTTTGTCCTTGCTGTCAAGAGGCTTGCTGTTCTGCTAGAGCCATAAACCCTCTCACCTTCGGTCTAAAGTTTATTGGTAGTTTGTGTACATGCACTCGTTCTTGAGAGAGCTCAGCTCTCAGGCGTTCAAAACATTAGTCTCTACACTACTCACGCACCCCTCCTTGCTTTTTTTTTTTTAATAGTTCTTGTATCTATTTTCATCCTTCATTTTGGTGGTTTAAATAAGCAGAGATCTTCCACTGACTTCTCACGTAACAGGCTTAGTCCCCCATAATGTTCGTTAAGTTCCCCTCTTTTGCTTTAGTTTGAATTATGTAACTTTAAGACTCAAATTGCTCACGTATTTAGGATGCACAAAGCAGTGCCTGATTATTATGTGCAAACAACACTTCATCAATATTAAAATTTCAAATGGAACTGTAGTTTTATTTGCTTCAGGCTATTTCTCTGAGATCACAGATGAACTTTAACAGCTGGACAGCATAATTTGTACAGTATGAACAGGACTGAGTCATTTTATACAGCACAGCAGAGAGATGCCAATTTATTCAACCAGAGCAAAAAGTGCTCCCATCATTAATGAATTCAACTCATGGCAACAGAAGCTGAAATTTCCTCACATTAAAAGCAGACCACATAACACTTGGTACATATTGAAGATTATGAGGACGAGTCTTCCCATAATTACAGCCTATCTCAAATTAAATCAAAGCAGAACATGCCTGACGGGTCCTGCTATTAAGAGGGAGCTCCTAAACGACCACCAAAATCAATGCTGGGTATCCTAACTAATCCTCTTTTAATGAGCACGAGGCATCAGAGACATCGAAGGAAGAGCACCAGCACTCATCCAAAGCTGTGGTCTGTATAATTGAGGACCTGTTCTGAAAGATGAGGAAATCCTCACAGTAACGAAAGCCGTTAAAGACTAGATTGCCTTGTTTTAGAGATCTAATGTTTCTTCTCCATAAAAATTCAAAAAAGATTATGAATTTATAGCAGGTATCTTCCTCCATCACAGATTTTCAAGACACCTGTCTTTCACCTCATTTGCTTGAGCTGCTAATTTAGTCCAGCAACTAACTACATTACGTGACACAGGCTGTGAGATGTGAAGGTGCACAAAGCAAGAAGTGAACGTTTCATATCCTGCATCATCTGGCTCAGGTTCTGGTGAATTGTAGTGAGAAACAACCTCAGTGATGGGGCTGCACTCGTCGGGTCCTGCATGCTGTGGGCACCAGCTCAGGCTCCCCAAAAGTAAACATTTGTTCACACCCTCTCTATTCATGACTTGCAAACTCATTTGCCTGTCTAGAGAGAACAGAAAGCAACATGGCAATGAATTTTTTTTCCCCTGAAGCTCGAAGGACTGCTGGTGAAATGAATTTGGTTTTAAACTTCTGCAATTAAGAAATTTAACAATTTATAGAGGGAATATTTCTGGATCAGGATTATTTCCTGATCAGCTTTCTCTGTGCTTTATTTTGATCCAGTAGGAAGCCAGTTGATTCTCAGAAGAGACAGGTAGGCCACAGTCTGCCCGTATGTGCAAATATCTATGCACATGGGACAGCCACACTGCTACCCAATCTCCTGGTTGAGTCTCCTGAAACATATTGCCTCCTGGATGCTATTCAGCACTCTGTTAGTCATACTTCTCATCTTGCTCAAGAAAAAACCCTCTCTGCTTCCTATCCCCCCCCACCACCACAACACAGGAGTGCCTTATAATAAGCTGTAAGGAACAGCAAAAATAGCTCTGTTAAACACATACATCTCTTTCTCCAATTTCAGCGTCTCTGAAAATATAAATATGAACAGACCATTAGCTTCATCTTAGAGCTCTGGGAAATACTCATGGCAATTGAAGATGCACAACCATCCAGCTTAGATCCCAGAGTTAACCCTCCTTCGTGCTTTGGTTTGCACGTAACCGCTGTTCTAAATGCTAAGAAGACAGCACACAGAAGTCCAGTAGTCTACCACTGCTCAAGTGAAGGGGAAAAAAAAGCAACAACAACAACAAAAATGACAGTACATACAATTCCTCCCATTGATCAAAAATACTGTCCTTATGTCCACAAAACTCGATATCCCTGAACAAACCAGGGTAGCTGCTGTTTATGTAAAGCTTGCCAGCAAGCCTCCTATTAAGATAAAAGTCAAAAAAAAAAAAAAAAAAGTAGCACAGATGGAAGACTTATCTCTGAGATTCATATTCTTCACAATTCAAGAGTGGCAGTATAATGCTTCTTACAGTCAGAGGAGAATTCAATCAATGTAGGTGTTTCTATAAACAGTGCGTTATTTAAATGCATAACACAAAGAATGTTTTATGGTTCAATTACACCTAAGTGGACCCATTTATTTTAAATACAAAACTGTACCACTGGACATTAATAATGCTAAGGAGTAAGAAGCTGCTATTTCTAGAGGGAAAAATGGAGGTGAAACACATCCGATGACTTTGATAAAATGTGGAGCTATTCTCTCCAATACCCGCATTATCAACTTGGGTACCATGCATCTACACGATATCAGGCAACCACTGACATTAAACCACCTACCACCAGCTACATACCAGCCATATTTTATTCAATTATAATATTAATGCAATCACAAACCTTCTGCCATCCATATTCGTTCTCCTGTTCAAGTTACTGCTTTACATGAAAAATTACAGCTTAATACTATGGGGAAAAAAGTTTCCAGAATCTTGTCAGTGACACTGCTCTGGTTTAAGTTCAATTATCATCCACTGTGTGCCTCACAAACACTCCAAAACTAACAAGCTTACTCTGAATCTTTTCTTCTAATAGGAAATGGCCAAGTCTGCATCTCAGCTCATTTGACTTTCAATGAAATCCAATCTCTTGAAAAGAAAAATATCTTTTAAAAATGAGCCAAAAACCAAGCTTACCAGAGTGACGATGGTAAAAGCATAACAAAACCAAGACCACCCCTAACTTTATTCTAAGAATTGAATTTAGTTTGTGAATGTTCAAAACAGAAAATTCAATTAAGAATTTTCACCTGCACATTGCATTATCAAGGTGACAGTGCCACCAGAGCTTCTGGTCTCTCTCCGCACCAGATGCTCGACAGAACGTGTGCCACATTAACAAAAAAACCCCACACCCACAATTCTTCCACCCTCTCCTAATCCCTCATTCATCTCAACCCAGAAAACAGACAGCCCAGCTCCCATCACTGCTGACAGTTCTACATTCTCCAGTGTTATTTCAGGCTTCAAAAAGGAAGAGAAACTTTAACGTAGAAAATAGGGCAGATTCGAGTACTAGACAAACTAGATCCTATTTCACTTGGATCTGATTGTGTTACAGTCCAAGGAAGGCAATGTGTTTATCGGCTTTATTATAAAATTATGTTCCACTCTTTAAATTGAAAAGACAAACTCATGCCAAGTTTCCACTGTCTAAAGACCTACAGCAAATAAAGCTGAAAGAGCAATAAGAGTAGAATATATATGTATGTATTAATATATATATATGCGGCAGTATTTACTAGCACTATAAACACTATATATTCTCACATAGAACAACTAAAAAAGACGATTGCAGACATATTCACAGCTCAGAAGTAATTCCAGCTCCCGACCACAATGGAAATGTCTGTTACCGCAAGTGTTTGTTCATCTACAGTCCTTCGGCTACTTCCAGAGTTTTCAGGGAAGAGCTGAACTGCAATCTGTAAGTAATCTGTTAGCTATCAACCTGTAAGTAAAACGTGTCACGGCACAATTTACTATCTGCAGTTTCAGGCAATCACTGGAGTGCTTTCAAAACGCATAGCACAATGTCATAGTGACATTTTTAATGCTGCCTGAATATTTATATTGAGTGTCCAGAGAAAAGCCAAGCAAATGGAAGAATTTAAGCAAACAGAATTACAGCTCTGACTACAAAACTAACAAAACTTTCCCCTACAATGTAAAATACTAGGGTTTCCTCTGGGCCTGAAAAGTCATGAGCTGATTTAAGCAAGAATCACTTTCAGGGCTGTGAAAACTTGTTTGTTTGAGATTTCTAAGACAATCCTATCTAAAGCAACACATTTCAATGCCTCATAAATATTTTTTACATTAAAAAAATAAAGTCAAAGCAAACTGTTGAACACATGGATTTAGTTACTTAAATTAGGTGGAAGAGCTAGATCACCAGCTCAGAAGCTTGCCATTAAACAGCCCTAGACACCTCGGAAAGCTACATTCTCCTACTAATACCACACAAGAAAAATCTGTACTTCTTTATTGACTTAAAACAGGTTTTATTGTGAGTCATAACACAAGCTGCCAAGTGAAACACAGACTTCTTTAAAAATATGAGACAATGAAGCTTCTTCAAACTCAGCAGCTTCCAAACACCACCATAACTTTTATGTTGAGGATTACAAAAACTTGCTCCAGAGAGCTCTGCAGCAAGCAGATGAGCTTTGCAGTTAAATCAATTTAACTGCTTGTTAAGCAAGAACAAACATGGAAATGTCTGACAGATGGAGCTAAAGGCAATTCACACAGAGGGCATTTGTAAGCTGCTAAAAGACACTGTCCAAGAAACAGTCACAGAACTTCTCTGTGAGGGAGCAAGAATTTTAGCGTTATGCTGCTGTGGAAGAAGCAGAATAAGGTGTTACAAAAAAGTTATGTTTTAATTTGGTACAATCACTTTCATTAACCCCTAATTTTTTGTAATCAAGTTACAAGTTATAAAAGCACAACTCAGTGCTGAGCACAGCTGGGTTTCACTGGACACTGCTGTGCAGAACCTCTCACCAGGAACGTGGCACCACTGTCAGGCATCACTTGCTCCTGGGATCTCAAAAAGCCTCCTCCAGAAGGCAGAGCTGCTCAAGCACCTCCACTGCATGCCTGGCTTTGAACACTGGCACGCAGGAGTAGTTGAATTACAGCGTTTTAAAGAAGGCTGAAGTTTAAAGTTAATAGAAAAACTCAACTTTGTAGTCACAGCTCTAGATTTCTTAGAGCTTGTTCTGGAGCTCCCTCCTGAGGCTAGATGCTACACTACATAAGCATCATCATCATACATAACTGCAATGACTTTGTAACTGATCCTGCTCGAAATGAGAGTATGTCCTTGTAAAAGAGATTATCAGAGGCGTCTCCTCAAAATGCTGTATACTAGCTCAAAGAGAGAAGCAGAGCTTTTGAGCTACAAGCACTGCAATCTCATGAAGACGGGGAGAAGACAAACACCCATTAAACAGAGGGAGATTAATACAAATGGTGCTTCACTTACACGGCTGTGATAGCCGGTACAGGGGCACCACTGACAATAATACCTCTGTTGTTACGAATCACGACGTGGAACAGCACAAACTGTTTCTATGTATAAAGAAACAGCAACTTCATTTGACTGAAGGCTGGTAACACATCCCACTCTCTCTGGGTGACCTATTAAGTTACTCTAAGTATCCACCTGCCTCCTGCTAGAGTTATTCCACAAAACCTGATGGCATTATTCCATTGTCTTTGTTACCACAAGCTGCTACATGGACTGACACCTCCATTTCTAAGACATTTCTAAAGGGCTGAATCAGTGTTTGCCCAACTTTGCAAAATTCTTTAAACAGGTTCCACTAAAATTTCACTGACTGCTAGTGGAAAGCAGGATCCTTCCACAAGCTCTAGAGGGCCCCCGCATGGAAAACGGTTTCAATGCAAGATTTCATGATGAAAAGACTTTTCCCACACTCTTGCTGAGAATTTTTTCTTCTTCCACAATAGCTAAAGCTTAAAAATCAGATAGCCGAAGAAGCCTTTGGAAATAGCTCAAGAGCCAAAGGAACACACCTTGCCTATGACAATCATATTTTACTGCTGTCAAGCCCCCATTCAGCACTTTCCTCAGTCCTTGAACAAACATCCATGCTGGCCAGCTAAGTCATCTATGACTACCTCTGTCTTGATACTGTTGAGATTACCAATTCTGCAGGAACAGATCTCTATGAGAATTCAAAATTGAGACAAGATTTTTTTCTTCTACTCATGCTTTTCAAAGGAGATTCTCATCATCATCTCATTAATCCAAGAAATATTTTCAACCTTTTACCAAGTCATGCTCTTAGGTCTTGCAGACTATCAGCAATCAAAGTCACATCATGTTAAATATTACTTCCTACAACAGGGCTTGTAGTTTCAGTAAACTTTTCTATTTTAGGGTGGAATGTATTTCAACCTGAGTGTCTCAGAACAGCCACACAGTTTATTTGGTTGTCCTTACTGAACGTGCGCTAAGCAACACTAAAAAAAGCACGAAGTCTAGAGATGGTGGCTCTTCCCACTGCATGCCTTGCTGTGTTTGAAATGTTTAAGGTATCTGTCATTTCATAAGTGAAGCCCTTTATGTGTTGCATCGATTTCCCAGTCATTTCGTAGAAGTTAAAGATGTGTTCTTACTTTTCATGGTGCCCTCTTCTTCTTCCTCTTCTGCGTTTACGACCATTGTGCCCAGCTGGGATTCCAAGGTGCCATCATGTTCTATCATCGTATTGGCTCCATCACCCAGTGTGCTGACAGCTCTTATGGTACTGGTTTCATCTCCGCTCGCCCTCACCATAGTACCTGAATCAGTTTCATCTTCCTCCTGTACAAAGTTGTCATAAATACATTTTTATTGATGGTGGTCAAATCCTGTGAAGAGTGGCTGTATTCAAGGATACTGGCAAATCTCACTAATTCAGAGGTTTTGACAAATATACACAGAAAACAGTGACATTTTGGTTTACGCACGTAGATCTCTGCCTGTTTTCTCTGAACAGCTAATGAAAATTCTTCATACTTTTCTGCCAGCCAGATAAATAAGAGAGCACGTAAACTATCAGCAGAAACCTCTCAATACAACTAGTATCTCATTCCTGACCTGGTGACCTGTCCCTAAGCAGATTACAATACTCATTCAGTCATTTATGTTTCTATTCATGCTGCCAGCTATATCAGTTGACCTAAAACCTCTATCTCAAGTGATATAGTTCACCAAATTATGAGTTATTAGACTGCAACAGTTCTAAGTCTGTACCGCACATGACTCACCAAAGAGAAGTGATTACCCTGTATTTCAGAACTCTCTGTCTCCAACATTTGGGTAGTTTTATTCCTATAAAATTCAGAAACACTGAAGAAAACTGAAACAAATTTGCAAATATTTAAATGAAATAAATTATCAAAGTCCAGTCTTTTTTTTTTTTCAGATAAAAGTTGTTTCTTGTTCTTCTATTTGTTAACAGATAATTGATATTGTCAAAATTTGAACTAATGCTGTCAAAGCTCAGGAGGCAGAATCTTTAAGAAAACACAAACTTCAGAAATAAATTCTGGTAGGACAGCTTCTTGGAAGATACCTACATTGGCGAGAGCAAGTAGTTTCGCTAGGCTGTGTCCCTTGGTATCAATTATGACTAGAATTTCATGAAGAGTGAGGTCAGAATTACTACAATCTATTTAGTTTCCTGGAAATGTGCACCTGGTATCCCACAACAACAATAGAAATCACCTTCTAGGTTTAGAGCAGTGCTACTTATTAGATCTCGTAAAATGTTTCTAGGCAGCTCACCTTGGAGCAAAATATTAAAATGCTTTGTTGTAAGTATAAAGTGCATGGTTCTTTAATCTATATGTGACCATGGCCTTACTGGTCTGAATTAGTGTTAGAAGAAATACACAGGTCTAGCCCAAGAAGCCGTAATATTCCATCTCAATGTCATTATCAGAAAGAAGTACAACCTTCCACACTCTGGTGTTGTACACCTTTTCTTTGCTCTGTCGAGCATGCCTATATAATTAACTTCCCAATCTCAAAACGAATAGCAAGAGGAGGAAAAAACTACACATGATCTTAATGAAGGAAAAGTATATTTTATGTGGAGATGAGTGGGTGAGAGGAAGCATTAAATTCCTTTGCTACACATCATTTAACAGAACAACAGCAGAAATTTTCATAGCACTTGGGAAGCGCTTGAGAACACTTTTCTGCTAGCAGACACAGAATACAGAAGCTTCAGGAAAACACACACACCCCGACAGAGACCACTCAGCTCCACTACAGAGACACCATCTCTCAGCAACGAGACCCCAGATCAGTCAGAAACAAAAGGGAGAGAGTAGGGACAACACTCTTAGAGCCAACATCATGGCAAGGCAACCAATAAAATTACTTCCACACTGAAGAAATATGCAGTCCTAAACTGGAAAACCAGATGAACAACTTATTAGATCTGTGTTTTACTGTGCAACATGCTATTGGTGTCCAACATCTGAAAAGGACTGTGGCATATAATGCCTTCTGTTGCCCATTTCATTTATCCAGACTGAAGCAAGCAGAGGCTCAAAATAATAAAAAAGCTTTCAACATGCTTTCCATATTCACATGCTGTAACCATTGAACCACGGCACCCAGGACATAAATTCACAGCAATTCCCTCAACACTTGTCATGCCCTCACCTCATATTTCTGTCGGTTGTTCTTGTGTAGTAGAAAGTTTCTATAAGGGGGGTTCTAAAGCACAACAATAGTAAAACAACATAACATACTCAGAGCACAGTGCATCACAGATATTATTTTATGCTAGGAGAGCAGTCTAAGACCTCAATCTACAATGAAAAATTCTCATTACTTCATAAAGAATATTATCCAATTAGGAACCTGTATTAAAGTCTTGCATATGCTACTATGCAATCACAGTCAATCGCAAGTATTTAGCTACGCTTTGAGCTAATTAAGCTAAATATTAGGTGGGACATGCTGACAGTTCCACTCAAATGCAAAGATTGAGCAGGGTTCAAGCACCAGGTTAAGTAGTCATAAAGTAGAACTAAATCAAATCCATGGGCAATTGAACAAAATACTGAGAAAAAAAAAAGCAGCTAAGCATTATGCAAGGACCGAGAGTTTGAACTTCATATACTGTTGCTACTAAATACTCACTGAATTTTCTTCATCTTCTTGATCTAGTTCACGCTGTTGTGCCTCTTGACGTTTTAGCTTGATATCCATTGCTTCATTAATCAAATCTCGCAGAATTGACACTCCTTTGGCACTTTTAACAAACGGGTGCTGCAAGATATATTAAAAGTTAGTAAGCACTGCACCTGAACCAACATATAACAGTAGACACTGCTACAGCTGCCCACTTCCAATCAAAATTAAGGTTTAACTCAATACCTTAATAAATTAAACTTAAAAAAAAAAAAATATTCCTGTGTAACACAAGAGGGAGGCCTCCCACCCAAACAAGATCCCACTCTAAAGGCACTTACTGCTGGGAAACATTGGGCTCATTCCCCTCTCACAAACCCTACTTATTCCTTAACAGCTTAGCTGTATACAGCCAGTTTCATAGATTGCCATGCCTATACCATTCTGAGCAATTACATTTTTTTGTGCCTGTCCTTTTTAGTGTTTTAAGAGACGGTCACTTGGAAGTGCTGATGAGAATTTGAAGGCAAAATAAAAAAAACTCCAGAAAGATAGGAAGCCGAAATCAGACCAGTTCTCAGGGAAGAACTGAAAAGTTGAAGTTGGCTGTAAAGTTAATCAGACATTAGTGAAATCTGTAGTGCACGGGATCACCCAAGAAATGAGACCAGCATCTCAACAGGCACAGTGCTGCCTACATTAGCAGCCTTCTCTAGAATTTATGTTCTTGCAAGGAAAGGCAGACAGACCTGCAGAAGCTGCGTTGCGGTGGCACGCTGCTCAGGGCTCTTGACAAGACACTGTTTCACAAAGTCTGTGAAATTGTCTGACCAGATCTCTGGTTTCCGGAACGTTGGAGGCGGATTGGTAGGAATCATGAAAATTGCCTGTAAATGGAAGAATATTCCAAAGTTTAAAACCTCCTAGCATAAATACACACAAATATACACAGGTGCGAAAGAATGACTGACGCTTCAAGTTTGCTGCTTCGGCAGAGTTTATACCAATATTATGCATAAATTTGCTCAGAGGGGACCCGGAGCAACAAATCAAACTTTTCTTGCTAGGTGCTTACACTTCTGTCTGAGCCATTATATGCCTCAAGAGGCATGAATCTGCCATTTTTAAGTCTTCAAAAATCGTGCTTGCATGCAAAAAAAATCACTCTGGAGAATATATAGCTGAAAATATATTTCTTCACACCCAACGTAGGGAGTTGCAGCTACGTCTTGACCGAATAGGATCAAGATTTTCCTTTCCATGCAGGTTCTCCCTCTCAAATAACTGTTTTTCATTTAATCTACAGCACGAACAACTGACAGAAAATAAATCATTTTATGTAAATTAAAAGCAAGACGGCATGCTGGCATTTTGTTCAGCCAGCGGTAATAGCAAATCGTTTCCAAAGAGCAGCACATTTTAAAAGGCCACAGTACTCACCCTCATAGGATGAATGTCTGCATATGGTGGTTTGCCTTCAGCCATTTCTATTGCAGTGATTCCCAGAGACCAGATGTCTGCAACACAATTATACCCAATTTCTTGAATCACTTCTGGAGCCATCCAAAACGGGGTCCCTATAACTGTGTTCCGTTTTGCCATGGTATCCTGAGAAGAAGAGTAAGATAAAGATCCAGACAATGGCAATTGTATCAGCCACAAGCATTCACTAATGAATTATCATGCTAATTATCTGTCACTTGCATGTACTTGTATTACTAGATTAAGCAAGACTGGGATATGGAGGAGTGCAAAGGGAATTTGAAGCATGCTTACAGAAATTAGACATGAACTGAGGCAAACAGCAAACGTTATCACAAACCATTACTTAGGTACAGCAGCTTCCAGCGGAAGCTCTGCTGTAATCTCCTGCTGTTCTAGTGTCCTATTATGTTGATGCACAGTTCTAGAAAGCAGTTTAGAACATCTTAAAGTCCCCACAAGCACATAATAGTTATATGTAGTTTAAAAAGAGAAAGTGAAGTGTACACAGTCATCTTAGTTTTACTTACTGTAAGCTGTCCTGCCACTCCAAAATCTGCAAGTTTAGCATGCCCCTCTGTATTTAGCAATATATTTCCAGCTTTGATGTCCCTGTGTATTTTCCTCATAAAATGCAGGTACTCTAGTCCTTTCAGTGTTGACTGCACTATTGTAGCAATTTCCTCCTCTGTGAGCTAAAGAAAAGAAGAGTTACTATCAACCTATCAGTTGCTGAGATAGAACACAATGCTGTTTCCATCTGTATTTCCCTGAGGTTTGCTAATTGGCATTTAATTGCCTTCATTAAAGGTTGCCATACCGACTAATGGAAAAGTCCATACGTTTTCAGTTAGCAACCTTCAGCATTACGTAGTTGAGTTAGTTTACAACCAGCATACATATACATACATACCACAACCCTCCCACAACTAGTAATTCTTACCCTGCAATAGCCCAAAAGTAAGGCAAAGTAGTGTGCTACTCAGAATCAGTCTGGGTTTTCAGGAAAGCCAAGGTAACATCTTAACAAAAACTCTGATAACTGATTACTTTATCCAAATAACCAAAACTTGATTAATATAACCAGCTTCCTCATTTTCAGTGGAACAATGGGCCTGCATCTCAGGCGGCAGCCCTGGCTGTGTCAGGCACTGAACACCTCATGAGAGTTATGTCCAAAAGGCAATGCACTACTAGTAGTAGTAGTAGTGCACTACACTACTTAGCTTCCTTGAGCTGCTGGACACCCATGTTTCCCGTTCATAGCATTCAAAGGAGAAAGTACGTACAGTTTTATTTCGTAATCGAATAATATCGGACACGGATCCAGCACCGCAGTATTCCATGACTATCCACAGGTCTGTGTTCTTAAAATAGCTGCCGTAATACTTCACCACATGAGGACTACGAAATGTGAAAAAGGGAGAAAAAACCAAAGGGTCAAATATTGATGACCAGCACAACCAAATAAGCAAAAACAAAACACACTGCTGATTCCCTAAGCAGACTTTAAAAATTCAGAGTCGAAGTGCCACTGAAACCCTGACCAAAAGTGTTCTAAAACAGTCTGAACTTTCACAGGGCTATTGCAGCCCTGCCAGGCCTCTTCCCAGCAGTGGTGCTCAACCAACCTGCCAAAAAGTTGATTCAGGGAGTTAAAATGTCTGAAAACGAGTCCTACAGAAATAAGGAAGGACTAGCATTGTTTAGCTCCCAGAACTGGATTAGTACCATGGTGGGCAAGAAGGCAGGGCACCAAGGGAATGAGAAATGGACCACGGCAGTCCCTGGTAAAGCTGCTGCAGAGCATTTGCAATCAAATGAAAGCATTAAACAAGGTCAAAAGTTTGCTAGAAAATAGCTATGGGGCTTCTTAAGAGGCATATTCCCCCATTACCACATACACCTTCTTGGCTCTACAATTTAGTTCAGGAACGTGATGTATTTTAGGAATCCTGTACAACTTAAAACTCCCTCATAGAGTCAGTTATCAGACTGCTCAAAAAGCAAACAACCTAACGAAGTACACTATAGTCAGAATGACCATCTGCCCTTTGGGAAAGGCGAGCCTAGAAACTAACAGAAAGAACCTTTCTGATTTTGTGGGATGAAAGATAAAGAACAAAATTGCACTTAATCTATTCCCTGCCAAATATTTTCTAATGAAGAAATGCAAGACTACCAAAATCAAGAAGTCAGTGTCCCTTAATGTTTGCACAAAAAATCTGATGTTCCATTGATTCGCTCCCTCTGCTGTTCATAACTGTAAAATCTCATTTTAGGACATACAATGTTAATTTCTTTTTAAGGAGATTAATGCTTTCCAGGTTACACAGTAAGACTTTTCAAGAACAAATTCTTTAAAAGTTCCATTTTGTTAGCTGCCACCAGTCATCTTCATTTAAAGACAGTGAGAGTGAAATGCAATAGAGTGACTGGGACCATAACTTTATGTTGCTAATGCCAATTATTTTAAATGGTTTTCTAAGCCTGAAGTCTATCAAAATAGCATTTCTAAAATTTGTATATTTTAAACTCTCAGACTTGGATACACTTTGACAGGGGGTCTTCTGCACCTCCTGGTTTTGTCTGGCTAAGCTCATATAACATCACTCCCACAAGAAACATGCAAAAACAACCCAGAGAGCCAAACATCAGCCCATCAGTTATTCTGAGCATGCTAACGTGAGCAGACAGCTTGTAACGCACTACAACCCGCACGGGCAGAAAGTGGCCCCGTGAAGGACAACTCTGCCACTTAAGCAGATGACATCATGTAGACGATGCACATGCAAGCGCAGTCATGCATTAGTGGCTCTCATCCACATGCCTCTTAAAAAAAAAAAAAAAAAAAAACATTAAAGAAAAAGCAAAACCAAACTCTCCTAACAGTTTCTATGTCCACACCAAAACTTGTGTGTAACTCATTACCCCTCGGACACAGGAACCGCTGCTCTAACCCACAATCAAGTTACCACTGTTCAACGAGTTACGGCGTGTCGGGACAACTGCAGTAACTGCTCACACACCTCGCTCGTTGCTGGCAGCAAGCGCAAGGTTATTTAACTTAGTTAGCTTAATGCTCTCGCACTGCAAGCTTAATTTGCATTGTCTTACCTTTGCTTGAATTAACACTACCCAAATGGTGGGTTAACATGACTCAGCTGATACGAGGTAACTTGACCGTACAAGTCCAGCCTTTTAAAAAACATTTAAGGCAACATCATCGCTTTTATGTGATTAAATGCCAGATCACAGGCAATACTTTTCTTTGCATACTGATGATAGGTTTCACAGAATACATTTACCTGTCACATTGCTGCATTATGGATATTTCCTTTATAATCTCTTGCAGGTCAGATTCCACAGGAACTTGTTTAATTGCAACAACTTGACCTGTTTCTTTATGAATAGCTTTGAACACACTGCCATAGGAGCTATGAGACAAAATAGTAAACAATGAATACAATAACATTTTAAAAATGCAAATTCTATGCTTTTTGTAAGTGTGCACTTTGGGGGAAAAATAATACCTCCTGCTACAAATATTTTTACATTATTTAAATAATCAGTCTACAAGCTTTTAAACACTATACGTGTAACAGCGTGCTGAGACGGTCAGAAATGAGCCAACCATCATTGTGCGCCCAGAGCTTTGGAAGGGCCTTTTACACAAATCCAACAAAAACATCACGTCTTTCTCCAGCATACGGTACTTGGTGAGGAACAGTGAGAACGACAGCTCTGGTCAGAGAGCTCTGCTCACTCTCGTCAGATATAATTTGTCTTATTTCCAGCTGCTTTGCTTACAGCAGCCAGGCAGAATTCCCACTCAGTTTTTCAAATGAACTCCTTAAGGTGGCAAACACATCACTTACTGAGTGTTCTCAAACTGCTCTGCCTAAGCAAGTGGCACAATGAAACAGAGTTTCCTTCCCACCACACATACCTTCCACACAAAGTACCACAGTTGAACTACAAGACCTCCTGAGTTGAACTACAAGACCTCCACAAAGCCCTATCAACTCCAGTTTGCCATTTTTCAGCAACACTTTGACTGTCTACTGCTGAATCATAAGCTGATTGGTTTAATTAAGACATCTTAATCCTGGCAAACAAATTATTTATTCTGTTACTAACCAAATGCAGTCGTTACACTAATGCATACTTTTGCAGTAATAGGATCATGGCAAAGTGAAAAATCAAAGACCACCAAACACATATCCGTTACACACATCTGTCCTTTGAGAAATGTACTTTGGGCCCACTGTAATAGAGCACATACCCTTCTCCAAGCTTCTCCAACACATCAAATACTTCTTCAGGTTGTTTGGTTAGACTGTCTTCATCTAACTTCTTCAGCTGCCTGTATATGTAAGAATAGAGAAATTACTACATTTAATTTTATTGCAAATGGGGGCTATGCTGAAACAAAAGAATAAATAATGCCAAAAAAGTGTCTGGAAGGCCAGCATAAAGTTGATTATCAAATAAGTTTATGTCATACAATTAGAAGAACAAATATTATCAGTATCTAATAGCAAAAGAGGAATGGGAATTACAGAGACCAGAATTTGTTCAGGCACGCAGATCTACAGTTGCTCTTTGTGGAATGCATCTCAGGATCTACATGCTGGTGGTCAATCCCAACACAGCACTGCAGTCTCTCATAGCTTTGGACATACCTGCTGATGTTCAAAATCTTGCATGGAAGGTAAGTACTGAGGCTGTGCAAAAGGGAACAGTCTTCCTTGTGGTCTTATAGTACGTATGGAATACATCTGTTGGGAGGATGCAGGCAATACTGACCTCACTTGCCCATTTTTAAGGACATTAGTTCAGATACTGGCTTTGTACCTGGACATATATTAGGAAAATGCTACTGGGGAGAAAGGAAAAAAAAACTGGGGAGGGGAAGGAAACTTATCTGACTTTGAGGATCTTAATGCTGCTCGGTCTGTTCCTCTCAAATGCATTGCTAAGGGTCTGCTGAAATACCTTGTAGGTATTGAGGTAATTTTAGTGCAATGGGCTAGGTACTGGGATCCTTCACTCACCAACCCCCACCCCAGTACGACTTCAGGGAGATTCCCTACAGAAAGCAATGAGAAAACCGACCACGCTTGTTCCAGCTCACATCTACCACACCGGAGAGCTGTTCGCCAAGAAACTTCCTAAAGCAGCTAAAGACCACGTTTGTGTTTCTAAAAGGTATTATAAATGTAATGTGTATACACACTAAAAATACATTAAAAGTTCTGAAAACAAACTCTTTTACTGACAAATAAACAGTACCCAATAGCCCACAAGCAAGGTTTTCGCATAAACTACCAGAAAAACTGACACCTGCCAAAGAAACCTAGCCACAGTCCCCCAACCAGCTCTCACAACTCTCCAAAACCCAGAACCTCGTTCGTGTCTGTGTGTTCAGAACTCACAAGCCTCGCAGCAACCGACATTTAACATGAAATACATGTGGTTGCCTGCAACTGCAGAAAGCTCTTACTGCTGCTGTTAAAGACCGCCACTCCAGGCATGGTTGTACTAATTTGGACACTAAATATGTATTTTTCCCCCCAGTTTCTTCATAACCAGAACGAAAAGCTGCTGCTTGGGCCCTGGTTACTCCGTTTCCGTACGAAGCCGGAGCCGAGGCGCGGTGCCCGCCTGCAGCACGACGAATGGCTTCCTGAGGCGGAGGAAACGAGCAGAAGCAGAGTCAGGAAGTGGCGAAATGCCGAGAGCAGCCAGCGGCTTCCCTGCTAAGATAAGCGCTTACCAAGGGAACGTTGTCCTTGGGGAACGGGAGGGAGGAGGGTGCGGGAAGGGGCAACGAGGGAAAAAATGTGAGTGACCACCCCAGGCACCATGCACAAGGCGCCCGAAGAGCAGCGGTACAAACGGCGGGTTCCTCTCGCCGAGGTTAAAACAAGGCCTAAATTATTTCGAGGGGAGGAAAAGAAAAGGTTTCGATGCCTAATTAAAAAGCCTAATCACCACACTGACGGCAAACCGCCCCGCTCCTGCCGGACCTCAGGAGCGAGTCCACCCCGCGGCGTCCTGCGGCTGGCAGCGCCGTGCCCGGGCACCTGAGGCGCGGCACCCCCGGTGCTCCCCTCGCTCCCCCCGTCCCCTGTGCCCGGTGGGGCCGAGGAGCCTCCCGCCGGAGCCCCGTTCCCCCGGGTCAGCCCTTACCGGCGCGGGTTCCGCAGCTGCACCCCGTCCATGGCGCCGCGGGGCCAGCCGCTCCCTCACCGCCTCCCTCACGCCTCCATGGCAGCCCGCCGCCCCTTCCGCTCCGGCGCCGGAAGGCTCCGGGGAGAGCCCGGCCCCGGCCCCGCTTCCCCGAGCCCTTCTCCCGGTGCCGGTCCCGGTTTCGCCCCCGGGATGGCGGCGGGGGACAGCGCCAGCGCCCTGCGCCGCGCCGGTAACGAGGAGTTCCGCCGCGGGCAGTACGGGCCGGCCGCCGAGCTGTACGGCCGGGCGCTGGCGCTGCTGGAGGACGCGGGTGAGGAGGGGACCGGGCTGGGGAGGGAGGGCCGGGGGGGAGCCGGAGGGGGGGGAGGTCGGGACGGCGCCTGAGCCCCTCCGGTGTGCCGCGCAGGGGAGGCCGCCGCCGAGGAGAGGAGCGTGCTGCTCGCCAACCGCGCCGCCTGCCACCTCAAG
Source organism: Stictonetta naevosa (assembly GCA_011074415.1). Lineage (NCBI taxonomy): Eukaryota > Metazoa > Chordata > Aves > Anseriformes > Anatidae > Stictonetta > Stictonetta naevosa. Next base: position 5,652,203 of record CM021716.1, read on the forward strand.
GAGGGCGCCTGCCGCCTCTGCGTCGCCGACTGCTGCGGGTGAGCCGGGGGAGACCGGGGCGGACTGCAGCCCGGGGGGGTTCACTCAGGGGGGCTTCACCCTAGGAGGGTTTCCCTCAGGGGGGTTTCACCCCAGGGGTTTTTCACCCGGGGTGCTGGACCCCCATGGGCGCTGCAGCAGAGCAGTGCCCACTGAAACCACCCCCCTCTGGTAAATCTTGGTGACCTTATACCACTTCTGCACCACACTGGAGCAGAAAAAGTACCGCTCGCCTTTGATTTACAGGTGGTAAGTTTTAGGAGTAGCCCCCAAAGCAGGTCTCTGTTTCTGGCTGCCAGCTGGGAGGAGGAAATTCCCTTCTTTTCCCTTGCGCCAGTCAGTTCATTAGGGTAGGAAACGAGACAGAAAAGCTCGCTGCCGCAGGGTCTCTTCCCACGGTACCGTATCGCTTGAAGTGCACACAAAGACTTTGATCCTACCGCCCAGTATTTCCTAAACCAGGCCTATTAAATGCCTTGTAGGAAGGTATCCAGGGACTTCTGCCGGGTGCCGGGGGGCTCACAGGCTGTGTCACCTTCTCACCCCTCACAGCGCGCTCAAGCTGGTCCCGTTTGGCATCAAACCCCTCCTGAGACGGGCGGCAGCCTACGAGGCTCTGGAGAGCTACCAGCTGGCCTACGTCGACTACAAGACCGTGCTGCAGATCGACTGCTCCATACAGTCAGCGCACGATGGTGTCAACAGGTAATGCCGAACACTCCCTGGAGGGAAGGCTCGGGAGCAGAGCAGCTCGGTCAGAGGCTGCTGGCAGCCCTGCCCCGTGTCTGCAGCGATGCCAGGAGCAAGCTGCGTCCTGAGCGCTTTAATGAAACAACCGAGGCCCCGATGCTTTGTGCGAAGGGCAGGCTTCGTCATGCTTCCTGTGTGCTAACGCCCTTAGCTCCTTCCAAGCTGCTGGTACATTGTTGAGGGCTGGGAATGTTTTCCCTGGAATTTTCTGCTTAGTCTAGTACCTTTTTTAAAGAAATAACAATCTTACAAGTTCCAGCATCCTGTCCTATAAGCCTCCCTATGCTGACACGGATTACAGGCTGCCGTGGGCATTTTCTCTTCCTGGAGAAAATTCTGATTCATTTCGTTATTTGCCAGGCTGAGGAATAACCCACGCATCTCTTGCCCAGCCGAACACTGACAGCCCCAGCCCTCATCCTATCATCTACTATCAAGATGTTCCTTTCATTAATTCCCTGTCTGTAGAAGGAGCTTAGTTTAGATGCATGTCACGGGATTAGTGGAGATGTTGTCCTCAGTACGAGCCAGGTTATAAAAGTGACCCTGCTGGCTCGTGAGTGGCCCATCCAGCCAACAGACAGAGCGACTGCCAGCCATCTCTTCCAGAATGACTAAAGCCCTGCAGGAGAAGGATGGTGTGAACTGGCGTGAGAAGCTCCCACCAATTCCCACGGTTCCCATCTCCGCCCAGAAGAGATGGAGCGCTCCTTCTGCAGCAGCCCCCGCCGCAGATGCACCCCCTGGGAGCACACCACAGGGACAGCCAGGTGAGAGCACGTCCCTGGCCGTGCACAGCCCTTCAGCTCAGCAGGGTGATGGCAAGCAAGGTGGCTGCCACCCCTGCTTGGTGCGTCTCCAAGCTGAGATCTGCAGAAACCTGGGCCTGGTTGCTGGTTCTGCCACAGCCTGCTTGGTTGATGCTGGATCCTTTGATCTGTCTGTCTTGCCTCTATGTGTAGAGGGGCTATTTGCTTTCTGAGAGGCTGCTCTGATCTTATCAGTTTAAGAGTGTTCGGTATTCTTTCCCACCATTTCCAGACCAGATTGCTGCTGGTGTAGAGAGAGCTCGAACTCTGAAGGAAGAAGGAAATGAACTCGTAAAGAAAGGAAACCATAAAAAGGCAATTGAGAAGTACACTGAGAGTTTAAAGCTCAACCAGGAATGTGCAGCTTACACCAACAGGTACTCCTCAGCTCTTTGCCCAAGTACTTTTTGCCCCTTTATAAAAGCCACCATGGTACTTCATCTGACAAAGCTGCCTGATGTTTGCTCCCAGACAACTGGATAAAAACCACACCAACAAAACACCCACACATGTTCCCCCTGTGCAGTCTCCCAAACAGATGGTATAATGTTCTTTGATCAGATGCTGCAAAAAGCCTGGAGACACTCAGCTTAGGACTGCTAGGGGGGTTCTCCCTTTAATGCTTGTCTGCCAGGGCTGCGTTATTCTGAGTAGTGTCTGCTGCCCCGTGAATCACAAAGTGCACGCTGCTATACTCAGAGTACTTCCAAGACAAGCAGGGCACGTTCTGGACTGGTATAGCTACAAACCTCCACCCTTGAAGTGTAGGCTGCTCTATTTATTGCTGTAAAAATCCTCTTTTTTGCAGACTGAAAAACTACTTTTTGCCCTTTTAACTGAAACAAGTGTTGAGCTGAAAATGTAATGTGTCAGGATGGAGATTGTTTGGGGACTCCAGCTTTGTGCTGTGTTGGGGTTAACTAAGATCTATGTGTGTTGCAGCAGCAGGTGCTGCTTTTAGACAAAGGTCTCTAACCCAGTATTTGTATGGCAGAGCTCTCTGTTACCTGACCCTGAAGCAACATAAGGAAGCAGTACAGGACTGCACAGCAGCTCTGAGATTAGATCCTAAAAACGTCAAGGCATTCTACAGACGTGCTCAAGCACTTAAAGAACTGAAGGTAAGTCAAGAGTTTTTGACCAGCTTTAAGTTATGTTAATGCCCTATAGAGCATTCAGTGCTGGATGTCTGCCATCAGATAGTGGAGACTTGTGTGGAGTTGAACCTTAGCATTCACTGTTTGGATCTTGTGAGTTTCTTAGCATTGGGTCCTGTTTCTTGAAATGCTGGAAGCAGATAGATGTTATGCTGAGTTGTATTGTTCCACTGGTACCAAGTGATAGTTCTCCTACAGGGGCCTTAGGCATTGAAAATGTATTTCAGTGCACTAACACTTAAAAATTCTTCTTCTAGGATTACAAATCAAGTATTGCTGACATCAACAGCTTGTTGAAAATTGAACCAAAGAACACAGCTGCACTGAAATTACTGCAAGAACTGAAGAGAGCCTAGGATAACCAACAAGGAAAGCTTTTTCTACTGCAGAATAAAGCTTTTTTCCTTCTGAGGTTGTTGCAGGGACCAATCTTAACGCAGGATGGGTATTGAAATCTACCTTCAACTGCTGCTGAGATGTAGTAGGTTCTGTGCCAGCATAATGAATGTTAAGATACGCAATCTGTATCAAGCTTGATTATATGGCTCAAAGATCATTAGAAGATTTAATGCCACTATGTGAGAGGCATATAGGTCAGCTTCCCTGGCTGAAGTCAAGGTGCCTGGAACTACTGGCCTGAGGGACTCTGCATGTGAAGTGGCTGTTCTTGCTGAAGAGCTACAAACTGAGGTGTTTTTGTTAGTCCTTATTCAGGTGACAGTTTTGCTGCATTTGTGCTGCTATTACTTAACTAGGGTTGCTGACAGACTGCTGCAATTGCCTGAGCACTGCATACCCCTCCTAGACCCAAGTCACAGTTACTTGCACAGGGTTGAGCATATTCCCTCTCCTACATGATGCCTGCTGGCCCTCAGCTGAATTTTTGCTACTTAGTGTGACCAGGCAGGTGTTTACAGCAGCAGCTTTCTTTTATATTTAATTATTCTGCACATATAAGAAAACCACCAGTTAAGTTAAACCTGCCTTGTTACACAGTGCACTACTTCTGTGAGATTGCAGGTGCTCAGGCATTTTACAGCCTTGTTTTGTTTTTTTTTTGGTTGGTTTGTTTTAGACTTTAGCTTGTCTGTGCCTTCTGGAGCAGTTGCTACAGGGTGTTACAGGGACTAGGGTATGCAGTAATATCAGAGCTGAGGCCTGGCTTACTATTTCAATGCATGTTTATACTTTTTTTCTTATGATATTGATGGCACTGACTTAAAACGGTAGATAGAGAGGGTTGGAGTTATTCTATGAACTGTTACAACTGTTCACATTAAAGCCATGTTTATTTTCACTCTAGATGTGTTTTTTATGGGATGGAAGGTGTAGAGAAACTGGAACACTTTCTTACTGCCTTGCTTCATTCTGCCCCCACTTGTCAGAGGAATTCAAGCACTGCTTTAACTACCTTGCTTTGGAAGTCAGCTGCCAGCCAGCAGGCTCCAGCCATTGCTCAGTCTTAAACCTTGTACAGGGGTGTAGTGCTTTCACCAGTAGTCAGATGGTGAACAATTGACCTGAACCAGCTGCTTACAATAGAGACTGAGAGACAGAAGATAGCTTTTAAGTCTGGGTTTGAGTACCTTTTTTTCCCCCACCTTCTCTCTCCCAGCCATTAGTGCTCCAGGCAGGTGCTCCATTGAACTGAATTTAGAAGGCAGGCATCACTTATGCTGTTACCCTCACATAAGACAAAGACTTAGCTTGAAGCTAAGTAGCTCTTTGTAGGTCCCGGGCCTGTACACCATCAGCTGTAATGCACCGGGGTATAAAACAATGCCTCCCCCAGGGGCACGACTTGCTTCGTTTGCTCCATTCCTCTCAACACCGCAGCTCATGGATCCTGCGACCACCATTTCCCCAAGCTATTAGCAAGCTAAGCGTGATGGATTTCAGGGTGGGGCAGCACAGGCCAGCAGCGCACTGATAAGCAGAGGAAGGTCTCAGAATGCAGGAGGAACTGTCTGCTCTTAACTAAAGAGCTCTCCTTTTAACAGCCGTGCTGTTATCAGGACTGGCGGCCACCTGCCCTGTTCAACTACATTTCATTACAGTAGGTCCAAGCAGCAGCACTCTCTCTCTTCCCCCTCTAAGCATGGGAATGCTTTTTTCCCCCCCCCCCACCTTATCTGAGGCTTTCCCCACTGAAGTGCAATGCCACCAGATGGACACAGATCAAGCACAGCAACAAGACACCACGCTTCAAGCCCAGGGTCACTTCTGCCCGTGTCCCCTTCTGTTCCAGGAAGGGTGCTGCTACCTGCACACGATGCTCCCCAGGCACACGAAGGTACTGCTATCCACACCGGCAGCTGGAGAGTGCCTGTCACCGAGGCATGCCTCCATCCGCCCTTTTCAAAAGGCACAGCAACTATCCCAAGCTGGACTCGCATGTGCGTTGTTGCTCCTGCCTCAACTTGCTAAAGCCTCAGACTCCCCAGAGGAGCTCAGAGAACTACTCTGAAAACTTTCCAGTATTGTCCTTGTCTCACTACACAGGGATCCAAGTGGCAAGTTTACCTTTTCACTTAAACGTTTTAAAAACCTTGGTTTTTGATCATATCCTTTCTTAGGCTGTCCCATACTCTGCCTCTTCCTGCACCCCCCACTCTGAATTCCCTCTAGCTTTACAGCAGTCGTCCTGAGCCAAGGCATCCAGCATTGTCAGTGGTGGTACAGGCACATCTCAGCTGATCCCTTGCACCTGAACAACTATTTCAGACTCAAATTAGGCAACAACAGAATTAATTTTACTTTGTACAATTCTGTCCCAGCTCCTTATATGCATAACTGATATGCAATTTTCTTTTTTTTTTTTTTTCCTCCTGTGCATTAAATAGATTTAGTCCTTTGTAGACTTATCAGTGAGATGTTTAAGTAGTACACAGTTCAGGCTGGGGGGCATCCTCTGTAACAAAAAGAAATACTTAAGGAGATCAGAGCAGGAATGAAGAAAAGCCCCAGGAAAGAATCCCAGCTGAGCAGAACCTACACCGTGGAAGAGCAAATATGTAAGTGCTATTAAAATACTGGAAGGAAAACAAGAGGTAGGAGGGATGAATCAGCAACGAGCTGAAGTCAGGGTATGATACAGCACAGAAGCAAGCCCAAGCGAGCAGCACCAGCACACACATTGGATAGAAAGCAGGTAGCTTGTGCTGATGGAGGTGTGCTCCTATAGACTACAGAAAGCAGTCAAATAAGGTCAATACATTGACAGCATCAAGCAGCTTTCAGGGAATGGAATTCCATTCCTAAATAGGAAGAGCAAAGCATTAAGGCCAGGATGACTATAGCAACTGCGGCATGCTCCAGGAGAGGCTGAGAGGGCAGAAAACAGTAATAACAGGCCTCAATGCCCATGAGCAGAGCATCCCCCTCGGGCAGGGTGCAATTATCAGTGTTTTCAGGCCCATCAGCGACTCCTTGAAATTGGTCAGGAAAACCCATGGGAGAAGCAACTTGTGATTTACAGATTTTGATCACAGTATCTCAAGCTGGGTCTTGTGCTCCAGAGCCACACAGCGTGGTGACCAGCAGAAGGTACTCAGTCCCAGGACTCTGCAGGCTTATAAGCTCTGTTACAAAAGAGAACTGCAAGAGGATGAAGCCTTTTAGAAGAAAATTAAAAGGGCTAGCTAGAAAGGATAAGAATTTAAGTGGATGGTGTGAAATTTACTTAGTCACCCTTTGAGAGTAGAAGGATCAGGAGAGCTGTTGGTCAGCAATTTGTTCGTTTAATCCTACACAGCAATTCCTATCCCTGAGCCAGTTCTCAGGACTGCCACCCTGCCAACACCACAAGCTTCAAGCACTAATTACAACAGCTTGGCTTGAGTCTGTCCCTCCACCTGCATGAAACAGACACAGTATTTGCTGCCTTTCTGCAAAGGAAACTAACCCATGCTTTGGGGGGTGGAAGCATCAGTTCTTTATTAGTGTCAGCTACAGTAACAAATAAAACTACAGAACCCAATAAATTCTCTAAAAGGATGATTCATCTGCACTTGTCATTTCCTGGGCAACTGAACCAGGCTGGGTTCCACACTACATTTCACAAGACACTTTCAGAAGAGAATTAACTTTGGAATTTTTATACAGGTGCAGAGAGGAAGCAGCAAGGTTTACAATACACACAAGAAAACAGGATGGGGCATTGAAGACAGACCAGTGTCACTCTACGGCCATAATTCCAGAAGCATGGCGAGGTGGCTGCTGTTGTTCTGCCAAGGCAATGTTCTCAGGACTTGCTCCCAATCCTAGTTAGAAAAAACACAAAGAGCACACATGCATTTTTCAGCCGCTAGAACAATTTGATCCAGACAAGAATTCACAGGTCATCTCTGAACTTGGATTAACTCGGCGTTTCCTTGTGATGACAAGTCAAAAAAAAATATCATATTCAAAGGGGGAATTGCTTGCTGATGAGTCTGTCCCACACTCAGCAGCAGGGCTGGCTCTCCTGATCTATCCCATGCAGGAGCACCAACATTTTTAAAGCGTATCTGCTGACAAGGTTCTGCAGCACCAGCACAGAAGTCCTATGAGAGGTTGTGCCAGTCCCCCCTGGGAGGGCAGAAAAGCAAGGTCCTTCCCTCTGCTCCTTCCTGGCAGCACACGTGTTGCCCTCATGAACACAAGGGGAAAGGGGCAAGGAAAGGACCACACAACTATGTTGTTGCAGTACATTTAAGTCTGGAAAATGGAGGATGAATCACATGATTTAAAGTGGAGTATTACAGTATATACAGCCTCACTTGGTCTGCAGAAGAAACACAATCCCCAGCTTCAGTCGTAAGCCACAGACCCTGAGCGCACGCCAGCTCCTGCGGGCACCCCAGCACGTACCTGGGCTCACTGCAGGAACGCCGCCGCGCCGCCCTTGTGCGACGTCTCGGTGGCCTGGTGTGCCTGGAGAACAGCCACAGCTTCCTCGATCTGTGCAGAGAGCACAAGTTGGGGAAGGGAGGAGTTGCTTTGACACAGGAGCACACTGCGCAGGAACTGCAGTGCTCCAGGTCTCAGTGCATCTCCCACACAAGCCCCACTTCTAGAGGGTGAGGGGATTAATAAAAACAATAATAATAAATCTAAGTCTGCTGCTTCTGCTACAACGTGGATCAGCCCACAGACCACTGCTGCCTCCTCCCTAAGGAAGTGCTGGGGCATTTCTCCTTTTCTGTAGGAGTCACAAGAGGCCAGAGTGAACTTGAGCTTCTCCATAGGCAAGGCTGCCCAGCAGCACCCAGCAGAGCCCAGGCTCCTCCAAAAAAGTGCCAGAAGAACAGTGAAAGTGAATCCTGTCCCCAGGCAACAACAAGGCAATGCAGTTGATTCCTTGTGACTGTTTTAATGGGAACCAGAAGCTGAACATTCACTGGGATTAAGAACAAAACTAAGTAAATACAATTTCCCTATTTCATTCTGGAGAGCAATGCTCACCCTGCCTTCTCCCCTTCTCACTTCCTATCCACCTCCAAACCACCCCAAGGGCTTGGCCATGCTTCCAGAGAGCTGCTCTGAGCTCTTCTTGCTGAATGCAGGCAGACACAATCAGCCCGGGGGCCTGTCTGTCTGTCTCTCACTGTACAGAGGCAGCTACTTTATCTTTCTACAGATATCAAGTCCTTGGCTCATGTTCTGGGCCACAGCCACCTTCCCTCGTTTAGTGTTCGCAGCAGCACATACTCCGTCCTTGGGACACGACGTGTTTGGGCACCGAGTGCCCCCTACCTTGGAGTGCAGGGAGTCGGGGGACTCCAGGAGGAGCAGCAGCTCCGAGTTGTCGATCTCCAGCAGCATCCCCGTGATCTTGCCAGCCAGCGAGGCGTGCATCGCGTGGATCAGCGGGTAGAGGCGCTCACCTGCTCCGAGCGCCGGGGAGGATGTCAGTGAGCACTATGCAAGACCTCCGGCGGTTTCAAACCCTGTGTAAGCCCCCTTGCCCTCCCAGCTCTGTGCTCCCCTCTCCCCTACCCAAATTACTCTGCTCCCACCCCTCCCTTAGGCTGGGAGGATTTTGGCACACGGAGGGAAGCTGCCAGGTGAAGCGGGCACCAGCTGCAGGAGTTGGGCAGCACAGGCGCCATGGAGCTCTGCCATATCCTTCCTCCCTTTTTTTTAAAGCAGCATATTATCAGAGCAATCCAACAAGGGCACTCCCCTTGCAGCTAGTTGTTCTCTGGTGCATTTAAGTCTGCCTGCCTGTGCTCAGAGCCCCACGGTCAGGCAGCAGGACCTCCTCCGGCAGGAGGGACACCCACCTATCATTTGCTTCTGCTCCTGAGGAGGGGCTGCTGCAAGCATGGATGCTGTCAGCGGCTCCTGTCCCTGGATGTGCACAGCAGGTTCTCCCACCTGGATAAAGCAACGCAGAGAGCAGCAATCAGGCTGGAAGCAACGCACAAGTTCACCAGTGTGTGGCAATGGTGCTGGTCCCTGGGCGCAGCAGGGCGTTTCACCCTTCAGAGCCACTGCTGCAAGCTCTGGCACTGCCTACTTGTACCCCAACGCCAGCTTTTAGGAAAACCAGAGCCAGGCATCGCCGCCACATTGCTGCAGGACCCGGATCCGCAGCCCCAGGAAAGGAACCCATCGCACCAGTTATAACCAGAGCCTCGGGGATCCCACAAGGAGCACGCCCACGGTGCAGGCAGGCGCTACCTGCGGGGCCCCGGGCGGCACGCTGCCCAGCGGCTGGATGTTCCTCACGGCCGGCGAGTACTTGTACTGCGGGGCGCCCCGCGGCAGGGTGGGCGAGGAGGGCACCCGGGCGCTGACCGTCTGCGTCCCTATGTTTGCTGCGAGATGGAAGAGATGGTTAAAAACACACCCAAATCCAGCTGAACCCCGCCACAGGCTCAAACAGCCCCCAGGACAAAGGCAGCGTCCCCAGGATGGGGGCTGCCCTCCCACCCACTGGGCTGGGCAGAGGGCAGGAGCTGGCCAAGGCACCCATATCTCATCCCCCTAGAGACCCCTGTCAGGCCACAGCTCCAAGCAGAGGGTTTTTCTGGAGTCAGCCTCAGCAGCAGGTGAGAACCTGTCACTGAGCCACAGCTGTATCACCATCTTTAAAGAACATATGCAAGGAGCAGCGCCCAGCACAACCAGTCTGGTATCACAGACCTATCCCTTCACCCAAAGACCACAACGTTCCCCAGAATTTACCGGGGACACTGCTCCAGCCCCATCACCACCTAAACTCCCCCATGAGCAGTCACACTATCCCTGCACACCCAGCACGGCGGGGCCTGAGCCAGGTCCCCCTGCACTCACCCACTCTCTGGGCCTGGGGGGACACGCGAGGCACTTGGGTGGACGCCTGTCTCATGGTGCTGATGTTGGACAGCAGGCGCCGTGGCTGCACAGCGGCTCTCAGGATGGGGGTGGCTGAAGGATACGCTGCTGGAGAGATGGAGCACAGTTAGCGAGGCTGCTGAGTAGAAATACATGTGGAAGAGATGCTGGGAAGGGGCCGTGGCTGGGAAAAGCCTCCATGGGCAACCTGAACCCCAGTGCCTGTCACCAGTGAGCCCCGCACCAAGGTACTGCCTGCTTTCCCAAGCACTGACTTCCCGTGGCTGCACGTTTTACATTTTGTTGTGTTTTTAGAGAGCCCTCGGTCCCCAGTGCGGCCCAGCTGGCCCCGAGCACCCATGGGGACAGACGGATGCACTCACGGGGAGGCCGGGAGGGCTGCGCACTCCAGCGAGTGGCGGGGCGGACGGGGACAACTGGGCTGGGGCTGTAGAAAGTAGCTCTGGTTTGTGGCTACAGAGGGAGAACACATTATATCCAAGGTGACCTGGGAGCCGAGCCACATCAGATCAGCCCAGAGCAGCATCTCAGCAGCCACCACAGACAGGTGAGCCAGAACCACGCTGTGGCACGCCAAAGCATTTTTAAAGATCTTAAAGATCTGCTTCCAGTCCTGATAGTTGCGTTTCCTCCAGCACATCCACTTATCTCCTCCCCACAGGCTTTTGCACTCCTCTAACCCTCCTCCCTCCCCTCATTTCATTACTGGGCTCTTTCTCCACACCTGAACCTTCACACCAAACTTCTTGGTGATCCACCAAATTTCCAGCCCATAGCAGGAGCACCTCAAACCAGCTTTTCCACACGCCCTGCTGCTGACTCGGCAGCTGGGCACCACCAGCAGCCGGCACACACACAGCTCTGCACAAAACAGAGACGTGCTCCTGGACCTGACCACCCACCTCCCCCAGCACACGGCAAATTCGGGTCCCCAGGCAAGGCTGTCACTGCAGGACGGGAGCAGGGACTCACCTGAGGGATGGGGGGTAGGAAGTACCCCGGGGGGGGCTGGAAGGAGCCAAGGAGAGGGCCGGGCAGGGCCCTCATGGTAGCTAATCGCTGCATGTACTGGTTGGTGAGAATTGCTTTCCGCTCCTCTTTCCTTTGGGCGAGGGCGACGTAGAGAGGCTTAGTGCTGACGATCCGTCCGTTCATTTCGGTCACGGCCTTGGTAGCCTCTTCTGGGGAGGAAAAACATACAAAGCCAAACCCTTTGCTGTGGCCACCCTCTGTCATCACCTAAAATTGGATTAGAACAACACAGCTAAGTCCACACATCAGCACGGCCACCCGCGAAGCACAGCACGGTCGCCCCCCCCCCCCCCCCCCCCCCCCCCCCCCCCCCCCACCCCCGCGGCGGGCCCCCCCCCCCCCCCCCCAGCACCCACACCCCACGTGGGACAGGTCGGCACGGGGTGCTCCCGTGGCTGGGCTGCACTCACAAGGGTGAATTACCCCAGGGGAGGGGAGGACACAATGGGATGAAACCCAAAGGTTTGCTGAACGCCAAGGTCAGTCTGGGCCAGCCCGAGATCTGCGACCTGTGACCTTCCCTGGGGTCTATCTCAAGCCCTGCAGGACCCAGAGATGCTCTTGCATCTGCTGCTTGCTCATGAGCAAGTGAGGGTTGCATGTTGTCACGTTAGTGCAGAACCCCGTGAGCAACCGTGCGGTATTGAGAAGGATCCTCTTTTCAAGTGCCACATCCTGCACTTAGCAGGGCTGGGATAACTCAGCAAGGCTACAAAGTACTTGCTGAATCAGTAAGTGTTGGACACAAGTGCCACATCCTTCATGCTTGGCTTGAGATACAAGCCATCAGCAGGGAGCTCTAACTCAACAGGACGACTGTCCTGACCCCTTTCCAAGGGCTGAACGCGCCAGCCAGCCCAGCCCTGGCCCCTCACCTTTGCGCTGGTGATGGTGCCGTAGGGAGAGAACTCCTTCCTCAGTCGCTCGTCGTCTATCCCATCGTCCAGGTTCTTCACGTACAGGTTGACCCCCTGCAAACGGGCAGAAAAGCAGCTTGGCCTCCTCCAGAAGGTACGGCGGGCTCCCAAGATTGACAGCAGCTTTTAAAGCTGACGTTTCGTCAGCAGCTTAGCCAGGAGGTGGGCCAACCAAAAATACCCCAGTGAGATCAGTGACTTGAAGAGGAGCCAGGGCCGTGCGTGTGCTGTGCTCACAGGGGAGATGCCCTGTGGGCAAAGTGGGGCTCAGGTCACTGCTATGAAGTTGCTCCAAGAGCTCAGGAAACCTCCTAATTCCCAGACTAGTATTTTATTTCTGGAAAAAAGCAGGCCAGTTTGTTCACCTGCCAACACTACCCTGGGTTTAACTCTCTCTCCTCTTTGCTGATACTGCTTCCCTGGACGTTAAGGACGGTGACCAGAGCCCTGCCTGGGTACTTGTATCGCAGAAGGACACATCCATGGTGGGGGTCCTCCTGCCCCTTACCTGGTACCTGCTCACTCGCTCCTGCTTGATCTGCTCAAATTTCCGTTTCAGCTCGCTCTGCCGCTCCAGCCGCTTCTGTGCCCGGCCCACGTACACCACCCGCCCGTTGATCTCCTTCCCGTTCATGTCGGCCACGGCCTGCCAGCAGAGAGCACGGCTCTGAGCACCACAGACCCCCACCACGAGCAGAGACCTCCCCAGGGCAGGGGCTTTGCTCTCACAGAGCCCCCAGCAAGGGCTGGCCCTCGCAGGTGCTGCCCTTCCAGGTACCCACGCTGGCACCCAGGCCAGCAGGGACAGCAGGCTCCCACCCGAGGACAGGGGAGGTCTCGGCAGGTGACCAGCTGGGATAGCCGACAGGCAGCCGAGCTGCCCACTGCCTCGCCCCAGCAGTTTGCTGCTTGCCTTCTGGGCTTCTTCGTGCTTCTCAAAGTTCACAAACCCAAAGCCCTTCGAGCGGCCGGAGCTGTCCATCATGACTTTGACACTCAGAGTCTTTCCTGCAAGAGGGAAGGAGAAATTGTTCTGAAGAAGGGTGCCCACCCAGGGCACAGGAGCAAGCAAAGCCACCACGAGGCACCAGTGCAGTGAGGAGATCAGTCAAGTGGCAGGAGGAGCTGCTGGATCCCTGCTGCCACACGGGAAATGGAGGCTGCGGGGCGGCCAGCACAATCCCTCCCACCCAGGATGCTGCTCACATTGCCACTGGCTTTTTGGGTTCTGTGGCCAGAAGTTCTCATCTCCCTTCATATATGAATGCACACATTGGGTTCACATGAAGGGCATTGAGATTAGCTGAGCACAGACACTGCTGTGCTAACTCGTGGACTGTACTAAGCCCTGGTGCAAGAGGCATCCTCCAGTAACAGGAGGAACTGGGAAAACCACTTCTGCTTTAAATCCAGCCTTAACATCTCTTATTTCTGGGGCTCCTATGGCCAGTCAGCATGCTGCTTTCAATACAATTTCAAATACAAACAAAAATCAAAACCTACAAATCCACAGAACTTTTATTTGGAAGGAAGTGGCTCCGAAAGAAGAGAACACCTAATAGTATCCCCTATCATTACAGGAAAGTGCACGTGGCATCCTGACAACTTAAGTCACTGCAGTCCTGTGGCCACACGGTGTTTAAGCAAAGCAGATCACAACAAGAGAAGGGCTCTGTATTCCAGCCAAGCATTCTCCCCATCTTCCTTACAGTTGCCCCAACTCCATTTTACCAGACATTCGGACATTTGGCTTCAACAACCACACTCACCAAACTTGGAGAATATTTCCCGCAGTCTGTCATCATCCATGTCATCCCCAAAGTTCTTGATGTAGACGTTGGTGAACTCCGTTGCCCTAGCCCCAAACTCTGCGTCGCGCTCTTTGCGGGATTTGAATTGGCCAACAAACCTGCAGGAAGCAAGCAGAGGCCCATGAACTCCCCACATGCTCTGCAGAGGGAAAACAGAGGCATCTGTCTTGGTAGGGGCCAGGAGAGACCCTTGCACTTCAGGCACTGCTTGGGTCACCCACTGAAGCAGAGGGAGCACTGACACAGGCTGCAGCCCCGTCCTAGGCACAGCCAGGGGTGTCTCCCCCCCAGAAAACCCCAGAGGATGACCACATTTCAGCTTTCTCTGAAGTTATCACCAAGCCCTTCAGGAAGGTGCTTGCCTCCACAAGAAAGGGATGTACGGAAGCAGCCCACAAGATCTGAGGTGATGCAATGTCAGAGGGCTGGAGAACAACCAAACCTCTTCCTGCCCCAGATTATCTGACCCTGATAGCGGCGATCAAGGACCAGCCCTGTTTTGTGGGCATTCATTACACTGCCTCAGCAGGAAAACACAGCCCTGGGTCAGGTTCCTTCCCCACCACCAGGAACGACTCAAAACCACGATCACGCTTCCATCACCACGGACCACAAATGACTCACAGCTCCGGAAAGCAGAGCTGTAACGTAACGGGAAGGCAAGGGAGGAGACGCCGAGGGCAGGAGGCAGCAGCCTGAGCAGGGCACATGTTTGCTCAGAAGCATGCACCAAGCTGAGGGAGGAGTGCCACGGCAGGCCCAGGGACGCTCCTCCTCCTGCACTTACACCTTGCGGTCGTTGAGCAGCATCCCGTTCATGGTCTCGATGGCCCGAGTTGCTGCCTCCTGAGTCTCAAAGTGAACAAAGCCATAGCCACGGGATCCATTTTCATCACAGACCACCTACAACAGCAGGGCATGGAGAAATAAATTTTAAAAGCAGTAAAAACCACAGATGGTAGTTTTCTCCCTACTAGCACACGAGTAAGTCTCAGGAAAACCCACCCTCCTTCCCCAAGGGCGTTACCCTCGCTCCCCTGCCATCCCACTCCCGCAGCAGCAGCGCGGTGTTCAGGTGCTCACAGGTTGCAGGTCAGGGACCTCGAGGAAAAGAGAGGGGTGGGTGCAGGGAGGAAAAGCGCCCTGTCCCCAGGGGAAACGTGGTGCCTTGTGGCTTCCATGAAGGCAAAGGGTGGGAATTCAAAGGAAATTTTGGAAGAGAAGCAGGGAAGTGAGTTTCAGCTGATGGGAATGCACTGCCAAGAACTTGGGCAAGCCCCCTTCTCCGCAGCACAGCCGCAGACACACACCTTGCAGGACAGGATGTTCCCAAAGGCCGAGAACGTGTCGTACAGGGCTTTGTTATCAATGGAGTCATCCAGATTCTTGATAAATACGTTTCCAACCCCTGACTTCCTGAGCCCGGGGTCTCGCTGGGACCACATGATTCGGATGGGCCGGCCTTTGATCACCTCGAAGTTCATGGTGTCCAGGGCTCGCTCAGCTGGCAACGAGATGAGCACAAAGGGAGAGAACGGTCACAGAGATGGACCTCCTTCCCCGTCCTACAGCACACGAGACAGACACAGGAATCGGGGACACTGCTGGGCACCTCGTTAAGCCAAACGAGGCAGGAGGCCTCAGCACATTCCAGAAGCACCTGGCAGCAGCACATTAATCTCGCTGCAAGCTCAAGTTTGGCAGATGCCCAAGTCATTTACTGGGTAATGACTCTGGTCTCCAGGGCAACTAACCCAACACCTTCCCATCACTGCTGCCTCCCTCCAAAATAAGTCTCCTTGCGGGTAATTCTGCCATTCAGTGCTGTATTGCTGCAGTCAGCGGGGTGAGAAGGCCCTGCCTGCCAGCAGGGACATCAGGAAGGGGACCTGGTTTCTCCTTGGCACGAGCTGGCAGGGCAGAAGGGGTTTCAGTGCCCTTCCCTGTGAGCTCAGAGGCAGGAGGCTCTTGCAAGTCCCCTTCCTCTGCCCCTGTACAAACCTCAAGCCCTGCTGCTGCATCACCCCTCAGTCCCCGAGATGGGCCGCCACCCAGCCACGGGAAAAGAGAGCACAGAGCGGGGTTAACTGCAACCAGAACCCATCCTCAGCAGGGTATCAGCAGCCCTAACAGCTGACACATCGCCTCAGACAACTGCTGGCCCTGCTCCTCTTGCGCCACCCCAACGGCATAAGGCAGCCCCTCGGGACCACCCCACACGGGGCTCACCATCTGCCGGCTGCTGGAAGTTTATGTAGGCGTAGCCCAGCGATCGGCGCGTGGCAACGTCCCGGCAGACTCGGATGGACATGATGGGCCCGGCGGGCGAGAACTTCTCGTAGAGCATGGCTTCGGTCACGTCTGGGTGGAGGTCCCCCACATAGAGAGAGGCTAACGGGTAGCCAGGGCCGCTGGCGTTCATGGCGTTCAACTGCAAAGCTCAGCTGCGAAGGGAGACGGATTTGAGACGCAGAGCGGGGGTTTGGGTCAGAGCAGCCCTTCCCCAGGAGAGACCTCCATGGGATGAGAAGCCCCCAGAGCAGAACACAGAGGGGTACGAAGCTGTGCGAGGAGACAGCAGCCAGCACTCAGGATCCCCCCGAAAAGCACAGCTTCCAGCTGGAAACACACCTCCGGGGCTCCTACCTGAAAGCCCCAAACCCCCCGGGACTTATTAAAACGCCCCGCGGAGCTGAGAGGAGAGGCGGGGGAGTGGGGGATGCACCGCGGGCTGAGGGGAGGCCGGGGCCGGGGCCGGGGCCGCGAAGGGAGCCGGGGGAGAGGCCC